>CATIWC010003627.1:0-24662 GCA_948472305.1 Vicia faba | reverse complement strand
TATATATAATATATATATATATATATATATATCTCTATCTATCTCTCTCTCTCTCTCTCTCTCTCTCTCTCTCTCTCTCTCTCAAATCAAACACACTTTTCTTACAACTTTTTCAAGAATCTTCATGAAGAACATCAACAATCTTCATCAATTCTCAAAATCTAAAATCCCAAAAAGTCAAGATCATCAAATCTCTTCCACCGATCTCCTTCTGATCCTCAAGTCTCCGCATAACATTCATCGTGTCATTAAAGACCGCCACAAAATCCATAGCAATTCCTCTCCCTCTATCGCGATCATGATCTGCGCTTCCTCCCTCCTCCGGTTCGCTTTCGATCGTGAATTCCCCTCTTCTTCAAACTCCTCCTTACTTCATTGAGGTAATTAACTTGATCTTTATTTTCAATTGTGGATTGAATTGTGAAATTGAAGATTAGAGGTGAGATTATAATTGAATTTAAAACTTGTGAATTATGTTGATCCTTGAATGTTGATTTCAATCATGTTGAAAAGAGGAATTGGTTGAGGATTATGTGAATTTATGAGTTAATTTCGATTCGTGAATTGGATATCAATTGGGTCTAAGCTTTGAAGCATTGATTGAGAAATATTGATGTAGATTACATGTTTGTTGAAATTCCTAAGAGGTGAAGTATTGATGTAGATTAGGTGTTTGTTAAAATGTCTAAGAGGTGAATTTTGGTATAAATTGAATTGTTGACTTGATTCTTGATTTTGGATATGGTTTTGAAATCCAGAATTGGTTAGATAATTACATAATCGATATTAGATGTTGAATTTAATTCGGAAATTGATATTGATTTTTAAATACTGAATTGGAGATTTGATATCGATTATGGAATTATGATGAAGTTTAATTTGCTAATTCATGAGCTAATGCAATTTTTCAAATCAAATTGTTGATGAACTTGTTTTTGGACATCAAAACTCCAAAATTTGACTAGTTGCATTATCACATGAATTATGTTGCTTTGAGTTGAATTATGTGGATTTCACTTGTTGCAAGTTGTGAATTTTATATAAGTGGTTGGTACTTGAACCAATGAGCAATTTCTTGTTGTTTCCTACGGTCAAGGTTTGATTCTCACATTGATTTGTTTTTTGTAATATAAGAATGAATTAATGGTTGTTGATGTTGTGTGAATTGAACTCTTGAGAAAAGCATATTTTCAAGCAACGCCTCTTCGCGTGACTCACCCGAATTTTCGGTCGACTCATGGTAAAAGAAGAATTTTGGTCACCCTCAAGAAGCCTCACGTCGACCCTTTGCATTGACTCACCATACCTCTTTGAGTCGACGCATCCTGTCTTTGAGTCGACTCATGATGAACAGTTTTTTTTCATCACCCGCGGGAAGCCTCACGTCGACTCTCTGTGTTAGATCCCAAGTTTCCTTTGCATCGATGCACCCTGCCTTTGAGTATACGCATACTGACAGCATTTTTTTATTTCTTTAGGTTTTGGTTTGTGTCTCATTGGTTTGGCTTATGTTGTCTTATTAATTTCTAACCCTTTTGTGATATGTGCAAGGTACATTGTGAGAGCTTTCGATCATGTAACTAAGTGTTGGTTATGTGATTGAAAAGAATTTGATTTGTGGATTCGCTTCCGATGTAATTTATCTTAATTCTCATTTCATGAGAAAATATACACTGTGTGCATTTTGTCTGGATGTGAACTTGTGTGCAGGTGTTCTATTTATTGCAGATGCATATGCCAAACATTCTCATTGAGCTTTATTGATTGATGCATATTTTGATTATTATGTTGTTGATGCTAGCTTGCACGAAGTTTTCCAGAGAATTTCTGCTTATGCTTGCTTTCTATATAACAGACATTTTATTTGTTTGGTATTACACTTATTCTGGTTTATTTTTTAGCATTTTAGCGCTTTTATAGATATCATGAGAAGTAGGATAATAAAGTGTGTGTGCTCGAAGTCTCTGTTTAAAAACCTTTAGAAGGAATTTCACACTTGTTTGCTAATTGTGTTTGTTGATTGTTTAAAGACCTACCTCGAAGTAGGCATTTTGATGAGTGTTTACATTTGTGCCCAAAGACCTCAAAGAGGCATCCCATTCATATTCCCCATTATTAAGTCCTCAAAGAAGGAAAGCGGAGTAGGGTTCGCAATCAACCCCCGCAATTTCAGTATGTGTCATCCTTAGCTCGTGTTGTACGCTGATGCTTTGGAGTGTGCTTCTCTTGTTATCGAGTTGTTCAAGTGGAATACAAGGATATGTAACCAATCCCCCAGGTTTTGTCTTGATCTCACGTCGGTTGATGTTGATGCTCTGTGCTTTTTTATATTATCTTCTATCTCTTACCTCGATTCTTGATGTCTTGGTTAGGTGTTTAGTCGCCTTGGACATTGACTTCCCATACTCTACACTTCTTGCCTTAGTAACACGATACCTTGGTTAAGAGTAGCTTTCATGACCCCTTCTTGCCTAGATGAGATATCTATAGTCAGGAACTTCCCCCCTCTTACCTACCTCGATGATTCGATATCTTGGTTAGTCCTTTTAACTTGAGTTAGTGTGCACTACTCATGACATGTGTGTGCTCTCTTGAGCTTGTTTTCTTTTCATCCTTGTATATACCATGTTCCCTTAGGTTTTGAATCATTTTATGCTCCCTTAGAAATCACTTGTTTCATTCCTGATGCAAGTTAGACATTAGGGTTGTTATCCATGAATGCTAATATAGGTAGAGATTTCCCTTTCAAACCTCAACTTTAGGGCCATCATTGTATGATAACACTAGGTATAGAAATAGGGTAGTCCCATTTATACTTTTTCTCTCCCCCTTTCGCATAACTAAAACTAAAACCTTTTATTTGGAAAATGCATAAAACATCTAAAAATTCTCAAATCCTTTTCAAGGTAAAAAACATTAACCAAGGCAAACCTTTTTGTCTTTGGACTATCTTTTTTTATTTTAAAACCTTTTCAATAAGGATGTGTTGTTTCAAATTCGAACAATTTGTAAGTGCTAAGTGTGCGAGGGGCCGAGCATAAGTCTCTTTACGAGCTGAAATGCCAAGCACGAATTGCAACCCTAACCATAAGGACACGGATTTGGAATTATCCATATAAAACACAACAAATAGAAAATATTGAGCTGAACTACGATGCTCTGATTCCTTAAAAGGAATACATAAGCATCTGGTCGAGGGGCTCAACCAAGCAAAACTTTGTAAATATTTCCTTCTTTTCCCCGTGTTTTCTTTTGCGTGCATTTTCCCTTTAGCTTAATTAGTGTTTAGATAGAAACACCCTTTAGATTAGAACAGCAACAGTGGATCCTGTGGAGTACCACATACATGAGGGGTGCTAATACCTTTCCCTTGCGTAATCGACTCCCGTACCCGATCTCTCGGTCATAAGATTGTGATTTCTCCCTTCTCAGGTTTTTCTTTGATGATTTTCCTTTCCCTTATGTGGGATAAATAAATACCCGATGGCGACTTCTTTAATTCACTCTCGATGATTTTCCTCCGATTCCTTCAGCTGGCGACTCCACTGGGGAAAGATTAGCCAATTGTTGGTCTATCCCGTGAGTCACTCCTAGCTATTGTTTTTCGTTTCTTTGGGTTTTTACCTTTATGCTTTACATATTATTCATTTGTATATATTTGAGCATATGTATGCATTACATTTTATCACTTTCCATATACTGCTGATGTGTTGGATTTGCTGGTTTTTCAGGTTGGGTGGGTGTTACTATGAGGTAAAAGGCCAAATACCTAGGCCAAGTGACAAACAATAGGAACACTAGGAATAAAGTGGAACACGACAGATAGGGGATGTAGATTACTCTAGAATATTATGGTGTCCATGCTTAGATGAGGTTTTAATGAGGTGCTATCATTATCATGTAGGTGTACGATGATAGCACTCTCAAGCGGGCCCATGATTCCGGGTTACCGTTGACCTTACCTTTACATAGTCTTGACCTGTGAGCAGGGCGGGAGTATATATTTATAGGTACAAATGGTGACTATATTCTGATGGTGATTGTATGTTCTATTGGTGACTTTGGTTCTTTGGTATTCTTAATTGGTCTGAACCTTTAATCTTGTTAGATATGACCATGGTTCTTTTATAGTTCAGTAGTTATCCGGTATTGCAAAAGATTTGATCCCACATGTTTGCATACATAGCATGTTAATGTAATTATTAGCATACATGTTCCTTTGTTTCCAATCATCATTTCTTTGATTCCGATTATTAAACCTCTAAAAAATGAATATTGTTAAGAAAGACATCATGGCTTAATAATAGGAATCAAAGCGTACAAACTCTTGGAAATAAGAACATGGCGTTTGTATTTCCTGTCATGCATCATTTGGCATTTATTTTTCATTTCGTAAGTATTCCAAGAGTCTCACTTAAGGTCCTTTGGTCTTCAAAAACAAGTTGTCTCCCCGGTATAATACTCAAGCCAATTTTAAGAAGAAGATGGAAAACCTTGAACAAGAGAATCGCGAGCTACGCGAAGAAGTCACTACTTTGAGAGCTAGAATGGATAATTTGACTGCTTTGGTAGAGTCATCGGTGGCTGCTCAGAATAATCCACTACCACTTCCGTCTCCTCATGCTACTCAACCACAACAAATAATAGTTATTTCTAAGGTTATGTTGGTCCCTATCTCTACTCTGTTTGTTACTGCTTCTCAGTATCGTATGCCTCCTGGTTGTCCATGGGGAATGCCTGAAGGTTATATGCTAGAAGGATATAACCCTACTTCTCAAGTTGCTCATCCTGTTCAACCAGTTATGGTTTCCACCCCTCCTATGGTGCACAATACTCCTGTTGCTAATAATGAGATCCACCGTGTTGCACATCTTGTGGTAAATGTGGCCCCTGTTATTAATGATGAGGTTTATCATCCTGCTCCTCCACCAAGTGAAATTTTGGGGCTCCATGATAGGATAGATGACTTTGAGGATCACTTTAAATAAATGCAAAAATAAATGAATTCTCTTAGGGGAAAATAATTGTTTGGACAGAATGTCAATGATCTTTGCTTGGTTTCAAATGTGAAGTTCCTGCGAAATTTAAGGTGCCAGAATTTGAGAAGTACAAGGGCAACACTTTCCCACGTGATCACCTGGTGATATATATATAAGGAGAATGTCCACTCATACTGATGACAACACTTGCTTATTCATTTTGTCCAAGACAGTCTGACTGGTTCTGCCTTGAAATGGTACATGGGTTTGAATAGTAGCAACATCCATACATTCAATGATTTGAGTGAAGCTTTTATCAAGCAGTATAAGTATAACATGTTTATAGAACCTGACCGTGACCCGCATAGAGAAATGGCTCATAAGGATAAAGAGTTGTTTAAATAGTATGTGCAGCGTTGGCGCGAAATGGCAGCCCAAGTGGTACCCCTGATGGGATAGTAAGAAATGACTAAGGTCTTCCTAAAAACCCTTGGTTCATTTTACTACGAAAGAATGGTGGCGAGTGCGCCAATTGATTTCATTAAGATGGTAAGTATGGGTGTCCATATAGAGAAATTCGTCATGGAAGGACGGTTTTCAAAAGATGAAGGTTTTAGTGGTACAAAGAAGCCATAATATGGGTTTCCTAGAAATAAATAAGGAGATACAAATGTTGTTATTCAAGAAAGAAGGGTTAGACCTCCGAGAAGACGTCACCAACATCAACAACAGGTTGCTTCAGTAACTCTGATTGTCAAAGTAGTTATGATTATTGTTTCATATAAGAGAGCATCTTCTCAAAGTAATCAAGGGAAAGGTCAGAAGAGAGAAGATTTTTATCCTATCCCAATGAGTTATACAGAGCTGTTACCGACTTTAGTTCATAAAAATCTGGTGCAGACTAGGCCTCCTCCTGCTATACCTCCAACTTTTCCATGTGTTGCACCCCAAAATTTTCCCTCTTCACTTTAACTTACATGTCTTATGCTTCATTATACATACTCGTTCATTCTCATGATAGGATCAAAGTATCTTGATTCGCAGGTTCTTCTACAGGCGATAAAAGATGATTGTTTGGTCAGTCAGTGCAAAAGGGGGTCTCATATTCTCAATCTTTGAATCTCTCAAAACTACAAATGTTTCTTATATTTATAGATATCTCATTTGTCCCATGTGATCATTAGAAGATGGGAATTTGTAAAGTTTTGAGGAGAATCACATTTCTACTACTCACCTCTCAAAATTAGGGTTTTGACCAGTTGAGGAGTTTGAGGCTTGTAAGAGTAAAATTTGTGAAGCATCATCTTCTCATCATCATATTAAGCATCTTTGTTCAAATAATCTCTCAATTTACCCAGTGGAATAAGGGTTTTGAAGATTGCTCACTATCTCTTAGCCCAAAGGGCTAAAATTAGGGTTTTGAATTTAATCAGGAAATATTTGACTTTTTGGGAAAGACTTGATTCCATGCTTCTCTACATGTTGATAAACACCTATGATTGAAGGATTGAGTGCCAATTTTTATTGGAAAAGGTTCAATTGATCAAAAGAGGGCAAAATAGTCATTTTGACCAAAAGTCAACCAAAGTAAAAGTTGACCAGGTAGATTTTTGGTCAACTATCAATTCAAGTATCCTCTTTCATATTTCATGATCATTTGTGGAATTGAATCAAGAGAAATTTTTGAATTGGAGTTAACTTGTTAATGAAGTTATTTGATTTATTTAAAAATCTCATAAGTCCTCATAGTACAAAATTTTCACCATTCATAACTTGAGCAATTTTTATTCAAATGAAGCAAATTTTACATGCTTGGAAAGCTTAGAGAAAATTATACAAGTTTGTAAATTTGGGTTTCAATCCCAAAAGTGAATGATTTGAGAGATATTGAGCTTAGAAGGTGAAGGCATAAAGTTGTCAAAGTAACAAGTCATGCGCATACTAGGTTAAGCATTTCTACAAACAATTGGTGTGCCATTTTCGTGAGTGAATTTCTTTTGATTCAAGTATCAATTGAAAAATTGGAAATAAGAATGTTGAATATTGGTATATGAGTTTCATTTATCTTTTTGAATCACATCAATGGGGCCATTATTGAGGAAGATATAGTCAATCAAAATGAAGACCTCAAAGTTGCAATTCTGGCAAGCCATGCATGTCCATGCACGTACGTGCGCACTGACCTGCTAGGCTTCTTTTTTCCAAACTTATCATTGAAATATCTCTCACTTCCAAGCATAAATTTCAACAATTCAAAGTTATATAATGATTTACATTGAAAGAGCTTTCCAAAGGCCTCTTAAGCAAGGAAGTTGCACGAGCAAATTAAGAGAAATTGGATAAATAAGTGAGTTGATCAATATGTTTGGCCTGCGATCATTTAGTTCTCCCACATGCTTGTATAAGCCAGGTCGTCATTCCTGCTTTATTCACTTCTTTCCAAAATGAATGTAAGTTAAAACAAAAACAACACAAAATGCAGCAAGCTTCAGTATTGTCTCCAACGGCTCCAAAACCTCAATGACTTTTACACCCTTCGAAAAACTTCTTCAACACACTTCCTCCCCTCTATATAAACTCCTCTTCATTCTCATTCAGGGAGGTTGATCGATATTCTCAACAAATCTCTGAAAAAACTCTCCTCAAATCTCAATCCTCTCTCTCAAAAATAGAATCTTCTTGTGCAATTTTCTCTCGAGTGCTTTGCTCAAGGCTTCAATTCCTGCATAGTTACACATCATCGAAGCTTGAAGGAGAAGAATCATCAGGTTTCTCACTAAGTTCATAGGCACCTTTTTAATTTATTTTTCACAAATTGAGGTAAGCATCATTGAACTCAAATTCGTGATTCAGGTTGCATTCTTGTTGAAGATTATGTGCATTGTGGATTAATTGGCCAGATCTTAGATCTGATGAATATTTGTTGTGAATTGATGTGAAAATCATGCTCTGCAAGTTTCTTGGAACTTTGATTGAAACAATTCTTTCATGCTCAGATCTCTGTTTAATCTTGCATTATTTATGAAATTCATGTTCATCTCGTTGTTCCTTGCATTTTCATGATGAACTTTGATGTTTGGATCAAGTGATTTGGTTAAGAAATGAATGAGATATGTGGATCTGAAATCTGGTTGTTAGTTGTGAGAAGTTTAAATCATGTTCATACAGCAGCTTTCGCGCCTTAATTCCTCTATGATTAATGCATCATTTCATGCAATTCTTGATCCTATTGTATTCTATATATTTTGATCTTGAACTTTGATGTTTATATCATGCATTTTCATCAAGAAACGAAGGAGAAATCGTGATTTAAAGTTAGCATCTTAAATTGAACAAAGCATGTTAGGGAATGGTTAGGAGATACCGACGATGATGTGGAGCGCTTCAATTGAACATGATTTGAATATCTTTTACAGCACGTTTGTTTATTAACAGGTGTAATAAACTTTAGCATATTTGAGTTTTTAATACATTTTCATTTGTTTTCTTTAATTTTTTTTAATATTTTCTATCACTCAAAAATTATCAAAAAAATATAGTAAACTTCATTTTTAATCTATTTTCACATTATAAATTTTATTTCTTATTTTTAGCAATTTTAGAATATTAAATAAATCATTTGGTTCAATTAGGGTTTTCATCATCTTTAGGGTTCTAGAATTTTATTTTCCAACTTTCACTAACTTAAAAAATCCACAAAAAATATTTTGAGCTTCATTTTAAATCTACTTCATAAGAATAATATTTGTTTGATTTTATAAAATTTTGTAACGAGTAAATAAAATTAATTAATAGTTATATCATTTTCTTTACCTTTTTTGTTATATTATGCAAATAATTTTTGTTTGATGTCTCCCTCTAATAATAAAATTCCAAAAAAAATATACTTGTTGACCCTTAGGTAATAAAATTCCTTTATTTGTAAAAATAAAAGAAAATATATTTGAATTTCTTAGATGAATTAAGATCATAAAAATCATTTTTGTTGAATTTTTACTTTTGATTTTACATTTGTTTCACAAATATTTTGCTAAAACTCTAGTTTGACCCTTTTGTCAACTAGTCTTGTTAATTCCCAATCATTTCCACATTTTCAAATAAATCTAAGAAATTTAAATCATATATCTGACTTTTATAGGTCTTTAGGAAGCTAGGATTTAATTGGCTTAATTTTAAAAGCTTTTTCCCCTCTTTTTATTAACCTAATGTTTATTTAGGGGCAAATTAGGGTTTTACCTTGACTAAAGGGTTTGTATGTGAAAACTTGTATGCATAGTTTAGGGCCAATTTTTGGCATAGAATATGTTGATGACTTGGTGCTTTTGCATTCCACTTCTCCGAATTTTATAAGCTCCTAACACCTTCTTTTCCTCCCTTCAAACATGGAATACTTCTTATCCACCTCTTTTGGTGTGCTTAAGAGTTTCATCCATAGCTTACGTCTGTCATAAAGATGTTAAGTATACTTAATGCTTGGTAATTCCTTGTGTGAGTCTTTATCATCCCTTTTCCCATCTTCCCCCATCTCTTTACCATACTCCCCATTGGATCTTCAATTCATTTTTTTAAGTGTAAATTGAATAGACCTTAGGCTTATATCCATATATGCCAATATTAGGTAGACCTTTTCCTCTTTTATTATCAATTATAGGATCAATAATGTATGACAACTCTAGGGTTATCTTTCTAGTATCCCCTTAGATTTTTATTTCTTCTTTTTCATCCCATTAAAACAAAAACTTATTTTTCTTGCAAACTTCAAAACACTTAAAAATTACTGATACGAATCATACCTTTGTTGAGTATGGGAAGTGTTAAGCGGGTTTCTTATCGATCTTATTGTTCTTACATTCTAGGATTTGGTGTGCTTCAAGTCTCAAAGACTTCTTTCATGGATAAGTGGAGAAGTGGCTAATATCTCTCTCAACAAGATATTATCTACAACAAAAAAACACCAACCAATACAAAATCTTTTAGCCTTATGGATTTTCTTTCGAAATCTTTCAAAAGAACGTGTTAATTCACTTATGTGTTGACGTGTAAGTATCCAAAGGTCGAGTTGTAGCAGAAGATGAAATTAATATTGTTCATTAAAAAATAAAAAACAAATGGAAAATTTTTAGCCGAACTACGGTGCTCTGATTCCTTAAAAGGGATACGTAGGCATCTGGTCACGGGGCTCAGTCGAGCGACCTTTGTAATATTTCCTTCTTTTCCCCATGTTTTCTTTTTGCATGAATTCCCCTTTGTATATTTATTTTTAGCTCTTAAGCTTTAGACATAGATTTTACACACCCTTAGATTAGATTAAACACGAGTGGATCCTGTGGAGTACCACAGACGTGTGGGGTGCTAATACGTTACCCTCACGTAACCAACTTCCTTACCTGATCTATATTGTTACAAGATCGTGATTTCACCCCTTCAGGTTTTTTTCAATGCTTACCTTTCCCTTTTGGCGGAATAAAAGACGCTCGATGGCGACTTCATTGAATTTTATCTTTGATGATTTGTCCAGTCGTTTCAGCTGGCGACTTCACTGGGGAAAGTTGACCAAATGCTGGTCCATCCTTGTGCAAGTCAGTCCTAGCTTGTGTTTGCTTTCTCTTCTTGGGTGTTTATGTGTTCATTTATTTCCAGTTTTATTTGTTTATATTTGTTGATTATATGCTTTCATGCATCACATTTTATTGTCTCCTATACTCTGGATACTATTGTTGTGTTGTTTCTTTGTGGGGTTAGGATGTTACTTCTTAAGGTAAAAGACCCAGTACCCAGGCCATAGTTGTGAACTCATAATGTGAAATCTAATCCACTACCCAAGCATAAAGGTGGAGATATTGTGATTATGGTTGTTGGTTGTCCTAGGGATTTTAGGATTTTTTTTATATCAACCTGGTTAGAGGTGATTTAGTGAAGATGCATGCTGATCTCTATGAGTAGCTATTATACACATGACCATGTCGCTTGTAGTGTTTGCAATATGGATGTTCATGGATGTGATAAGGTGAAAAGTGACCTCCAAGAGATGATGGATGAAGGTCATATCCATATAATCATACCAAGGGATGAATATTAAGATATTAATGTTATTGAAGACTATGATGATGAGTATGTTTCTACTGATGAGTTCTTTTCTTCTGGTGAGTCAGAGTCTATGAATGAGGGTATTTTATCTGACAATGATTATATGACTCTTGAGAATGCTGAAGAGGTGGGGGAAAATGTCATACCATATTTTGACATTCCCACTCCTGTAGAGATTACATACTGCAGCAAGCTGGCTGTAAATCCTATTGTTATCTATCTACCTAGACCTATCGCATATGGATCAGATAAAGTTGTCCCTTATAAGTACAACGCAACTATCCTAGAAGATGTGTGGAAATTCCCATACAACCCTTGACCCATGTGGAGAATATTGTTGAGTCTAGTCGGGTGACCCGTAGTGGTTGTGTCTTTTCTCCTGCCTTTTGAGGAGATGTTGACCATGGTAAGAAGGTTGTTGAGACTAATGTTTAACCTAAAATTGTGGTAGGAGAATCTAGTGGCGCTGTCCTGGAAAAAGATGTGGATGACTTGTTGAAAATCATCAAGATGAGTGATTACAAGATTATGGATCAGTTGTTGCAAACTCCATCTAATATTTCTATCTTAGCTTTATTGATGAATTCCTCTGATCATTAGAAATCTCTAATGAGGGTGTTGGATTAGGCATTTGTTGAAAGACATGTGTCTCTTGATTAGTTCAATGGTGTTGTGGGTAATATCACTTCTTATAACAATTTGAGCTTTTGTGACGAGGAACTGCCTGATGAGGAGAGAAACCATAACATGGCTCTGCACATATCTATGAATTATAAGAATGATTCCTTATCCAATGTCTTGATAGACAATGGTTATGCTTTGAATGTCATACAAAAGAGAACTCTTATGAAGCTAAAATATCAAGGAACCCATATGCGTCCTAGAGGTATTATAGTAAAAGCTTTTGATGGTTTGAGAAAATCAGTCATTGGAGAGGTGGATTTACCTATTCACATAGGTTTACACATGTTCTAAATTACCTTTCAAGTGATGGATATTATCCAAGCATACAGTTTTTTATTGGGATAACCGTGGATCTATGAAGCAGGGGATGTTACATCAACTCTGCATCAGAAGTTGAAGTTTATCCACGAAGGAAAGTTGGTTATCGTGAATGGCGAGCAAGCTTTATTGATATCTCACTTGTCTTCCTTTAGCATTGTAGAAGTTGATGAAGTCGTTGTTGGAGCTCTGTTCCAAGCTTTGCCAATCAATAATATAAGAAAGAATAAGGATTTTATCATCTTTCTTAAAGATGATCAACAGGTAATGCATAATGGCCCTATCAAGGCGTGGGAGCAAGTTATTTATCCACCTCTGAACAAGAACTAAAGTAGTTTGTGTTTCTCCCGAAAGAATGATAAGAATGATATTGTGAAGCTGAATTCTGCTTTCAGCAAGTACCAAGACATCTTCCGCATTACAGGATATCTCCACCCAACTACTCCAAAGATCAACTCTATCCTTGAGGATGTTCCAGAGAAAGAGATGTCGATTTTTGTGACACATGGAGTGTGGGTTCAGAATTGGATCACTGTTGATGTTCCTTCTTGCATTCATATTTCAAATTAATTTGTCTTTTTCTTATCTTTCCAAAAAAAATCCTTTCACTCTGCCCAAGGTGAAAGTGATGTTGTACGGGCGTGTCTTTTGTTTTGGATTTTCAAATCATTAATAAAATTTGCTTTTGTTTTCCAATTGTGTTCTATTTGTTTCTTTTTCTTGGAAAATGGTAATCAGAAAAGACCTTTCAAAATAAATAATAACCACAAATAAATCTGCGTAATCACTTGTACATTGGTCAGTTTTTAAAATCAATCATAATCATATGTGCAAATTAATTAAAAAACAATTGAATACAATGACCTTGCACCCTCTCCCTAATTTTAATATCATGTATATGTGGCTGAAGAAGAGGAGTTTACTTAAATTCCAGAAGAGGTTTCACGGTTGCTTGAGCACGAGGATAATACCATTCAGCCATACAAAGAGTCGTTGGAAAAGATTAATTTGGGTTCAGAAGAAGATTTGAAAGAGGTCAAGATAAGGGAACTGCTTCATCCCAATGTGAATAGCAGGTTAATCAATTTCTTGAAGGAATATGTGGATATCTTTGCTTGGTCTTATCAAGACATACCTGGGTTGGACACTGATATTGTGGAGAATCAGTTGCTATTAAATCCTAAATTTCCACCTATCAAGCAGAAGTTAAGAAGAACTCACCCTGATATGGCAGTAAAAATTAAAGAGGAGGTCTCGAAATTGATAGATGCTAGTTTTATTGTGACATCAGTATACCCTTAATGAATTTCCAATATTGTTCCAGTACCTAAGAAAGACGGAAAAGTTCACATGTGCGTTGATTATAGATATCTGAATAAAGCAAATCTCAAAGACGATTTTCCTTTGCCACGTATTCATATGTTGGTGGATAGCACATCAAAATTTAAAGTGTTCTCGTTCATGGATGGATTTTCCGGGTACAATCAAATTAAGATGGGTCCCGAGGATATGGAAAAAACAACGTTTATCACATCCTGGGGAACATTTTGTTACAAAATCATGCCCTTCGGGTTGAAGAACGCTGGTGCAACGTACCAGAGGGCTATGAAAACCATATTCCATGATCTGATGCATAAGGAAATTGAAGTATATGTTGATGATATGATCTCCATATCTCAGACTAAGGAAGGGCATATGCAGATTTATTGAAGTTGTTTCAGCGTTTGAGGAAGTATTATATATGCTTGTATCCAAATAAATGTACCTTTGGTGTCCGCTCAGGAAAGTTGTTAGGTTTCATTGTCAGCTAAAAAGGACTTGATGTTGATCCTGATAAAGTTAGGGAAATTCAAGAAATTCCTGCACCAAGAACTGAAAAGCAAGTTAGAGGCTTTCTGGGGCGTCTGAATTATATTTCCAGGTTTATTTCCCATATGACTGCCACATGTGAGCCAATCTTCAAGCTTCTGAAGAAATATTAAGGTTGTGTATGGATGGATGATTGCCAAAGGAATTTGAAAATATTATAGAGTATCTGTTTGAACATCCTATCTTGCTCCCTCCTGTTAAAGGAAGACCATTGATTATTTATTTGACTGTTTTGGATAGTTCTATGGGTTGTATTTTGGGACAACAAGATGAAACAGGAAGAAAAGAATATGCCATTTATTATTTGAGCAAGAAGTTTACTGACTGTGAGTCACGTTATTTTATGCTGGAAAAGACATGTTGTGCTTTAGCTTGGGATGGGAAGTGTTTGCGATAGTATATGTGGAATCACACTACTTAGTTGATATCTAAAATGGATCCAATTAAGTATATCTTTGAAAAGCCTACTCTTACTGGAAGAATTTCCCGTTGGCAGATGCTGTTGTCTGAATATGATATAGAACATTGTACTTAGAAAGCTATTAAAAGCAGAGTGTTGTTAGAATACCCTTCTCACCAACTGGTTGATGATTATCAGTCTGTTAATTATGATTTCCCTGATTAGGATGTGATGTACTTGAAAGTTTACGATTGTGATGAGAATTTTCCTGAGGAAAGTTCTGATCCTGAATCCCGGTGGGGTATGGCA
Source organism: Vicia faba (assembly GCA_948472305.1). Lineage (NCBI taxonomy): Eukaryota > Viridiplantae > Streptophyta > Magnoliopsida > Fabales > Fabaceae > Vicia > Vicia faba. The sequence goes on along the minus strand of CATIWC010003627.1, from coordinate 10,016 downwards.
TTTGATGGAGCTGTAAATGCTTATGGAAAAGGAATTGGTGTTGTGATTATTACTCCACGTGGGTCTCATATCCCTTTTACTGCAAGGTTGAAATTTGATTGTACCAATAGCATGGCGGAGTATGAAGCTTGTATCATGGGTCTTGAAGAGGCTATGGATCTTATAATTAAAACTCTTGATATATATATATATATATATATATATATATATATATATATATATATATATATATATATATATATATATATATATATGTATATGGTGATTCAGCTTTGGTAATAAACCAGATTAAAGGAGAATGGGAGACTTGTCACTTTGACTTGATTCCTATAGAGAATATGCAAGAAGGTTATTACCTTTCTTCAATAAAGTTTAATTCCATTATATTCTTCGAGACAAGAATCAAATGGAAGATGCTTTAGCCGCTTTGGCTTCCATGTACCAAGTGAATGCTTGGAACAATGTACCTTAAATTACAGTTTGACGTCTTGATAGAATAGCTCATGTGTTTGACACGGAGGCAATATTAGATGATAAACCTTGGTATTATGATATCAAGAACTTCCTCCAGACTCAGAAATACCCGGTTGGTGCGTCGAATAAAGATAGGAAGACATTTAGAAGGTTGGCAGGTGGATTTTTCCTCAATAAATATATGTTATATAAGAGAAGTTACGGCATGGTCTTGCTCAGATGCATGGATAGGCACGAAGCAAACATATTGATGCATGAGATCCATGAAGGTTCTTTTGGTACCCATGATAATGGATATTCTATGGAAATAAGATGCTTATGGCAGGTTACTATTGGCTGATAATGGAATCTGACTGTTATAAATTTGCGAAGAAGTGCCATAAGTGTCAGATTTATGCTGACAAGATTCATGTGCCTTTGAAACTTCTCAATGTCATTCCTTTCCCATGGCCTTTCTCTATGTGGGGTATTGATATGATCGGGATAATTGATCTCAAGGAATTGAATGGACATCATTTCATTTCGGTGGCAATTTACTACTTCACCAAATGGGTGGAAGCAGCTTCTTATACTAATGTCACCTAGCACGTAGTAGTGCAGTTTATCAAGAACAATCTTATCTATTGGAATGGTGTGTCAAGCATGATTATCACTGATAACAGCTCAAATTTGAATAATAAGATGATGACAGAACTTTGTGAATAATTCAAGATTTCTATCACAACTCGTCTCCTTACAGGCCTAAGATGAATGGGGCTATTGAAGCTGCTAATAAGAATATTAAAAATATTATCCAGAAGATGGTTGTTTCCTACAAGGATTTGCACGAGATGCTTCTTTTTTCTTTGCATGGGTATGATACATATGTCTGCACTTCAACATGGGAAACCCCTTTCTCTCTTGTTTATGGCATGGAAGTAGTGCTCCCAGTCGAGGTTGAAATTCCCTCTTTGCGTGTGATAATGGAAACCAAGTTGTCAGAGGCTGAATGGATTCACAACAGGTTTGACCAGTTGAACTTGATTAAAGAAAAGAGAATGACGGCCTTGTGTCATGGTTAGTTATATCATAAAAGAATGAAGGAAGCTTTTAATAAGAAGGTCAAGCCTTGTGAACTCATAGAATGAGACCACATGCTCAGAAAGATTATGTCTTTTAACCCTGATTCGAGGGGAAAGTGGACTCGCAATTATGAAGGCCCATATGTTTTCAAGAAAGCCTTCTATAGCGGTGCATTAATTCTTGAAACTATGGATGGCCGGGAATTCCCACGTCCCATGAATGCTGATGCAGTCAAGAAGTACTTTGCCTAAAAAAAATAAAAGAATAACTTGCTAAGTTGAAAACCCGAAAGGGCGGCTTAGGAAAAAATGAGCGTCTCAGTAGGCTGAAAACCCGAAAGGGCGGTCTAGGTAAAAGTTAAAGAAATAAATAGGATAAATTTTCCCGGTAGGTTGAAAGCCCGCAAGGGCAACCTAGGCAAAAGTTATGGATTTCATGGAAAGTAACTACATCGGACAAGACTTGATCGTAGAAGCAACAATCTTCTCAGGTTCACATCTCTTTTCAACTGAAGCCTGTGCGCATGAATTCAAAGTTGTTAGAGATAATAGTGGTCATTGTAGTTCAATATATATTTTCCATGTATTTATCATTCTCCAAAATTTGTAATCATATATGGAGTCTCTCCATTTGCAGACTACCATTCTATTAATAAAGTTTGAGCCTTTATCCAACTCTTTGCAATTCTTATTTTATTCTGTTTACAAAAATTTCATTTATTATTGATAGTAATTTTCAAAACAAAAAGACTTAATAATAAATCATGTTTTTCTAAAAAGAATTTACAAAATACTTTTTTTTTACTTCAATTATGTGAATCAGGGGGACAAAAAATAGTGGTTTCAAGGATGAATTACATAATCTCAGAAGGTTTTCTCCGAGAAGTACGCTTTGTTTGCTCTTGTTGGGAGGTGCATGTTTTCCCTGCATTTATGCTCAGAGGGGTTGGGTTTGTAATCTTATGTTCCCCAGTTAAGTCTTGATGCGGATTTCTCCAGATGAGTGTGATTCCTCTTCTCCTACAAAGTATTACTCCTAGCCAACTATGACATTGTGGTTGTTGTGTGCTTCCCAAGTAGCCAACAAGGGCAGTATCTTTTCTAAGAAGTTTTGAGACAACTCTCAACTTTTTCGGTTTTCTATCACCATGTGTTGAGTATTGATTTAAAATCCCCACAATTTTGACTTCTTGTTGTGTTTTTAACTTCTTAACTCCCCAGATGAATCAAGAATGATGTTTCCTTTTAAGGTCTTTATCCCAAGTAAGTTCCTTTCATCTTCCCTAGTGAAGTCAGTACGACATCCCCAATTCAACTATAGACGATGTGGCATTGTCTTCCTAAGAGATGTTTGTATGATATTCCATGGTGAAGCCTGTAGAAGTTAATTATATCCCTAAAACTTTATTTGTTTATTTGTTATCAAGGGGTGCTTTGATTGTTTTCAAGCCATGTTTCTCTTTCCAGTGAAGTTAAGCCTTGAAGTAGGACTTTGTTTCCTCAGTTGGTGCTAACTCTCTTATGGAATTTTCCATCTTGGATGCGATTTAGCCGAGTGTTGTCTATCCCTAAGTTTGTTTTTCCTGGTTCTCCTCATTTCAGTATGACTGTTTTATCACCATGTACATCACAACATTCATACATTCATACATACATCATACATAGCTGAATTAAAATCCATTTTTCATTTGCATTCATTGATGTTTATGTTGATATTTTATTCTCGTTGCAGAGTTGTATTATCCTCTCCCCAATAGAGTATTAACATTAAGCAGAAAGTGTATATCCTTTCAATTTCCCAACTGAGTTATTCCTCGTGGAAGAATTTTTCTTTATCCTTCCTACCCAGCTCATTACCCGGATGGAATTGATCCCCGTTCTAGTTTACTCCTCATTGGATGGTGTATTGGTTGACTGTTTCACTCCAGTTTGTTATTGGTTTAAATTTGTGGTCCCCGACAGCAAGGGTATTTTGATCTCTCTACACTGTAAAACTAGATTAAGAATGTGCATTTATTTCGCACATGAATACTTTATCCCCTTAGCATGAATATGTTGGTTTTTCTCAGGAAGTCAAAATTCATTTCCCATCAGTGTTATTGCAATCCTTCTCATAACAACAAGTGGCGGTCTCTTTATTTTAGCAACTTATACTTCCTTAGTAAGTTTGTTATTTCCTGGAGAAGATTGTGTTAATTTACTCTGATAGATTGTAGTCTCTATGTTATGGGAGATAGTTCGTTGTTGAGGCTGGATGTACTCCGATGGATGGATGATCTTTTCAATATGTCAAAGACAGTTCATTGAAAGATTCTTACAGCATTTATCACCTTTTCCAAGTGATATCTTGGTTAAAGAATAAATTGTTACCATTCTTGGAGAAATCTAGAAGTTGTTAAAATTATTTACCATTTTCAAGTGATATCTTGATCAAAGAAGAAATTCTTACCGTTCTCGGTGAAATCAAGAAGTCATGTGAAGTTTATCACCATTTCCAAGTGATATCTTGGTCAAAGAAGAAACTCTTACCGTTCTCAGTGAAATCCAGAAGTTGGTAAAGTTTGTTACCCTTTCCAGGAAGAATTCCTTGGTTAAAGAAGAAGTTGAGACCCGTTCTAGGTGGAATGCCAAAAATATTGGAAACTTGTTATTGTTTTATGTTTTTCTACCTTCATCTTTGAGTTGGTAGTTCACAACCCATTGTTACCAATCGTAAGTACTGATGTTAACCATTTGTTCACAGTCATAAGTACTGATGTCAACCAATTGTTCCAGTCATAATTACTGATGTCAATCATTTGTTCCCAGTCATAAGCACTAATGTCAACCAATTATTCCCAATCATAAGTATTTATGCCAATCCTTTGTTACCAGTCATAAGTACGGATGTCAATCCTTTGTTACCAGTGATAAGTACTAGTTTCAATCCTTTGTTCTCAGTCATAAGTATTGATGTAAACCCTTGTTCCCAATCATAAGTAGTGATGTCAATCATTTATTACTAGTCATAAGCACTGATGCCAACCCTTTATCCCCAGTCATAAGCATTAATGTCAACCTTTTGTTCCTAGTCATAAGTATTGATGTCAACAAATTGTTCCTAATCATAAGCATTGATGTCAACCAATTGATCCCAGTCATAAGTACTAATGTTAATCATTTATTCTCAGTCATAAGTATTAATGTCAATCCTTTGTTACCAGTCATAAGTACTGATGTTAATCATTTGTTACCGGTCATAAGTATTGATGTCAATCATTCGATTATTAATCTCGATACTTATATTTACCATCTTCTCTGAGTCGATATTATGTTTTTTTCTTTCTACCTTCAACCCCGAGTTGGTAGTTTATTATCCCATGTGATTCGATATTACTCTCTTTTTGCTATCTCCTCTATGAGTGGGTAGTTCATTGTTATATGTTAATCATTTTCATCCATTATTTTTCCTCATTTACTGAGTTGATGTTACTTTATCTCCTCTTTAGAATTTATCCTAGTAGAGTTGAGGTTTCTTTCCCCAGCAAAGTTGATTTGCCTCCTCACTCTCTCATGTATCTCATTTCTATTTATACCTTCCTCAAATTCATTCCACTTCCTCCCCTAATTCATCCCCTCACATATTCTCTCTTTTCTCTCACCTCATCTCCGTTTTTTATCAACATGGCAATGTTATACCTAACCCCAAGAACCTTTCATGCGAATGATGACCTTCTAGAATTCATTATAGAGAAGCAACCAAAAATCCTAGGTGTTGGGCAAAAATTCCATATTGGTATCCACTTTCAAGGGTGGAATAGGTATCTGACTATGCTACGTGGATATGCTTATCCACATCTTGTAAAAGAGTTCTGGATAAATTCCTTTGTCCATGGTGATGGTCTTGCCATTTCATCCAAATTCTATGATTTCCCAGTCTCCATCACTGTTGACACTATTTCTCAAGCCACTGGTTATCCTCAGAAAGGTATTACTACCACTGATGAATTCATTAGGTGCACTCCCGATGTCAAGATGCTCATTTTATTTTAATTTAACTCTGCCTATCAACCCACAAATCTAGAAACACTAGCTCCTATTTCCAAAAGTTGGTTTCAGTTCATTTTGTCAAATCTCCGTCCTCGAGGAGTGAGCAAGAACTTTCTATATCATGATGATAAGCTCATGATTGTGTGACTACTCAATCGTACTCAGCTAAACCTTCCCCAAATAATCTTTAACTACCTCAAGGAATCCATCGTCATCTCTCGGGATATGAAAAAATCCCTCATTCCTTATGGAAGGGTTTTGTCAGAACTTCTCCTCAATACTCATATGGTGCACATTGTTCGAAGAATTCGTGTTGGTCCTGATGTTGCCTTGGAAAATGTTAACTATGAAACATTTGATGACCATTGGTTTAAATGATGTGTCCTTCTTGGTATCTATTTGTTTTTTTATTTCTGGACTATTGTCCCTGTTACTGCTCCTGATCTATATGATAAATTTTATTGGTTGTTCCTTTCCCAATTGATTGTATTCTCCTTATCATCATTAATGAAAGCTTTCTGCATTATTATAATATCTTTATTTTCCTTGATTATGTTTAAGAATAATTATAAGGATTCCAAATCTCAAAAGTATATTATGTTAGAACACTCTAAATATGCTCAAAAGGTACATAGTGTACAATATAGAAACACGTATTATAAAGGAACCTTTACATGTTAACGATAAGCTTGAATCTACAAAGTCAAAGCTAAGAAAACAAATTACAGATGCAGAAATAAGACTTGCAGGTTCTGAACAAATATTAAATACAAGTAAAGGATGATGAAACATCAGATCCATCTGAAAACTCAACAATTCAGAAATGACATAAACTGAGACAAGATCACTCTGAAGAACTCATTTTGGGAAACAAGACAGAACCTGTCAGAACAAGATCCACCTTCAAGCAACCTTAGGAAACCATTCTAGGATTAGTTTCTCTAATTGAACCAATATCAATTACATAAGCACTTCAGGATAATGAGTGGATCCTGGCAATGCAAGAAGAACTTAATCAATTCTCTAGAAATGATGTATGGGATCTGGTACCCAAACCCAAAGGAGTTCATTTTATAGGCACGGAGTGGGTTTTCAGAAACAAGCTAAATGAGAAAGGTAAAGTTGTCGGAAACAAGGCACGAATGGTTGCTCAAGGGTACAATCAACAAGAAGTTATTGACTATAATGAAACTTTTACTCCAGTTACCAGGTTAGAATATATTCGTCTACTCATTTCATTTTTTGTTCATAACAATATCATGCTATATTAAATGGATGTTAAAAGTGAATTTCTAAATGGGTATATTTCTGAAGAAGTCTATGTTCATCAACCTCTTGGTTTGGAAAGCCTAACATCTCCAGAACATGTCTTTAAATTAAAGAACTCTTTATATGGACTCAAACAAGCTCCCAGAGCATGGTATGAAAGATTAAGTTCCTTCTTACTTGATAATGGATTTTCAAGAGGACAAGTGGACACAACACTCTTTTGTAAAAATAATGGAAATAGTATTATAATATGTCAAATATATATTGATGACATTATATTTGGTTCTGCTAATCCATCTGTCTGTCAATAATTTCCTAAGTTAATGCAGGCAGAATTTGAAATGAGCTTAATTCAAGAATTAAAGTAGTTTCTGGGGATTCAAATTATCCAAGCACCAGAAGATACATATATTCATCAAGGAAAATATACCAAAGAAATTATAAAGAAGTTTGATATGTTAGAAAGTAAACTTGCTAAGACCCCTATGCATCCTACATGCATTCTAAAAAAGGATAAAAAATGTAAAAAGGTTTGTCATAAGCTATATCGTGGTATGGTTGGCTATCTTCTCTATCTTAAGGCCTCACGACTAGATATTCTATATAGTGTTTGCTTATGTGCCCATTTTCAGTCAGATCCTAAGGAAACTCACCTAACTGCAGTTAGGAGAAACCTTAAATATCTGAACGGTACATCTAACCTTGGCCTGATGTATGTAAAAACATCAGAGCAAAACCTGTCTGGATTCTATGATACAGATTATGCAGGCGACATGATCGAACGCAAGAGTATTTCAGGAAACTGTCAGTTTCTAGGAAGAAACCTCATTTCCTGGTCAAGCAAGAGACAATCAACCATTACACTCTCAACTGCAGAAGATGAATATATCTCAACATCACTCTTAGCACTCATATACTATAGATTAAAAATTAACTTCAGGACCACCAGATTCATAAAGAAAATAAACACTCAAAACATTGTCTAAGAAATAAAGAAGACAATCATATCTTCTTGAAATTTGGTCTGACTTTCTAACCTTTCTTTGTCATTTACTAAATATTTTTATCTCCTATGTCTTAGCCGCCTATCCAAATATTTTTGTTTTATTCTAAGAGAAACATGCACAATCAATTATCTTGAAAATTGTCCTTCAAAAAATTCCTTGACTGTAAATAGTTTCGTCTCTGAATCTTTTGTCTTCTTGTGTGTTTTCATTTCCCTATATTAACTCCTCTAGAAGGTTATTTTTTTCATGCATTCTATCCTTTCCAAAAAGATCTCTCTCTCTCTCCTCTCTCTCTCTCTCTCTCTCTCTCTCTCTCTCTCTCTCTCTCTCTCTCTCTCTCTCTCTCTCCTCTCTCTCTCATCTCTCTCTCTCTCTCTCTCTCTCTCTCTCTCTCTCTCTCTCTCTCTCTCCCCCTCAGTTTTTACCTGCACTTTATGGCAACTCGAACCATTAATGGAGAAGAAGATCTTCTTGAAGTTCTTTATGAGAAACTACCAAACAATCTATCTAAAAATGAAATTATTATTCTAGGACTTGAAAGTTAAGGTTGGTCTGGATATACAGATATGCTTAGAGGTCCCATTTATCCCGTCTTGGTCAAAGACTTATGGCTTCATGCTTCTGTCAGTTCAAATGGAAACTACATGCATTCACATATCTTTGGAATACAAATCATCATCACCCCTTACTCCATTGATCAAGCCATTCACTGTCAAACCATTCCTAACTCTTGCATGGATGTTGACATTTTTCCATTTGTTCCAGTTACTTCTGTTTGTCACAAACTCGGTAGTTCTCTACCTTCAAATTGCCTGAAATCTCCTACAAAAATTTGGTTTAAGTTCCTACTGACAAATCACCATCCAAGAGGAGAAGATATTGATATAGTCTTTTCAAGGGATATGTGTCTCTTGTTTCGTCTTTGCAAGAATATTCTTGTCCATCTTTCTGCAATCATCTTCAATCATATTAATCTATCCATTCCTAAATCCATAAACTCTCAAAAAATCCTTCATTCCTTTTGGGCGTGTACTTTCCAAACTGTTTGAATCAGCCAACATAATTGAGTCTGTTCGTAGGAATCCCTTAACCAAAAATAGAGTATTAATTGTTGAGAGTTGTGATGTGTTTTAAGTTAGTTTTATTTCTTATTTTGTGTTGATTTTCTGTTTTCTTACTATGAAATGTAATCTCATTATTTCTGATCAGCACTTACTTTTTCTTCTGTTAACTTTTTAATGTTTGTCATGAATAATCATCTTTTTGATGATGTCAAAAAGGGGGAGAAGTATAATGATTTTGATGAACCTAAAGAGAAGCAAAAATCATCATAATAATAAAATAAAATATGCGTTTACCACTTACGTGTGTTTGTCTATTTGTTAATTAATCGAGGAACAATGAACAAGTTCACTAGGCATTCTAAGACAGGTCAAAATGAAAGAACTCTATTAAATTTCTTAAGAACTGATTGTTCATATATTCAAATATGTATACTCTATGAACATATGTTCAATAATCAAATAAACCCAATATTGTTCAGAAGTTGAGAACTTTCTGAAAGTTTAAAGTTATCTTGATTTCAGTATCATAATGTTCAAAAGATATAAAATGTCTGAGAACATGATATTCAAAAAATAAGAATCAAAAGCACAAACTGATGTCTTCCAAAAGAATAGAGCAAATCAGAAGTTGAAAAACTGTCTGAAGTTCCTGAAGTAAGTACTCTCAAGATCTCGATATCTTAACTATTAGAACCATGGGGAGTTTTTACTTAAATGGTTCAGAGTCAGGATAATCGATCCTCATCAAGTCATTGACTCAAGGGGAGCTATTCAACTCTGGGGGGGGGGGGGGATCAGGGAAACTTAACTCTAAATATGTTTATACTTTTATGCCAGTAAAATTGTTTCATCAAAATACATGATTTTTGTCATCATCAAAATGGGGAGATTGTTAGAGCAAGAAAGCTTCTAAGAAATTCTTTGTTTTGATGATAAAAAACATATATTTTGTGAGTAAAATTTTTAGTGCTACTAATGGTTTTATTGAGTGTGCAGATCTAATAATAAGAAACATTCTATAAAAGAGCTTGTGCAAATATAACTAAGAAAGCTGAAGATACAAGAATCAGAAAGCTTCTACAACTGAAGTTGTCTCTCAAGATAAGATACTG
>CATIWC010003626.1:37500-40585 GCA_948472305.1 Vicia faba | reverse complement strand
GCTCCCGTTCATGGAGAAACCGCACACGCACCGCGTTCCGGTCGGAAATTGAAAGTAGACCGAGGGCTTGTCGAAACGCTACGAAACTCCTTGGACACTCTCAATGTGTTATTTGGGAAGTGCATGCAAAAATCCATCGGGAGATTATTCCCCTAAGGCGCGTTTGCCTCCGCTCCCGTCGGAAAAACCGCACGGGGGCCCGTTCGGGCCGGAAATTCAAAATTGTCGAAACGCTACGAAACTTTGCAGATCCCTTCTATGTGTTATTTGGGACTTCCATGCAAAAATTCATCGGGAGATTATTCCCCTAAGGCGCGTTTGCCTCCGCTCCCGTTCATGGAGAAACCGCACACGCACAGCGTTCCGGTCGGAAATTGAAAGTAGACCGAGGGCTTGTCGAAACGCTACGAAACTCCTTGGACACTCTCAATGTGTTATTTGGGAAGTGCATGCAAAAATCCATCGGGAGATTATTCCCCTAAGGCGCGTTTGCCTCCGCTCCCGTCGGAAAAACCGCACGGGGGCCCGTTCGGGCCGGAAATTCAAAATTGTCGAAACGCTACGAAACTTTGCAGATCCCTTCTATGTGTTATTGGGACTTCCATGCAAAAATTCATCGGGAGATTATTCCCCTAAGGCGCGTTTGCCTCCGCTCCCGTTCATGGAGAAACCGCACACGCACGCGTTCCGGTCGGAAATTGAAAGTAGACCGAGGGCTTGTCGAAACGCTACGAAACTCCTTGGACACTCTCAATGTGTTATTTGGGAAGTGCATGCAAAAATCCATCGGGAGATTATTCCCCTAAGGCGCGTTTGCCTCCGCTCCCGTCGGAAAAACCGCACGGGGGCCCGTTCGGGCCGGAAATTCAAAATTGTCGAAACGCTACGAAACTTTGCAGATCCCTTCTATGTGTTATTTGGGACTTCCATGCAAAAATTCATCGGGAGATTATTCCCCTAAGGCGCGTTTGCCTCCGCTCCCGTTCATGGAGAAACCGCACACGCACGCGTTCCGGTCGGAAATTGAAAGTAGACCGAGGGCTTGTCGAAACGCTACGAAACTCCTTGGACACTCTCAATGTGTTATTTGGGAAGTGCATGCAAAAATCCATCGGGAGATTATTCCCCTAAGGCGCGTTTGCCTCCGCTCCCCGTCGGAAAAACCGCACGGGGGCCCGTTCGGGCCGGAAATTCAAAATTGTCGAAACGCTACGAAACTTTGCAGATCCCTTCTATGTGTTATTTGGGACTTCCATGCAAAAATTCATCGGGAGATTATTCCCCTAAGGCGCGTTTGCCTCCGCTCCCGTTCATGGAGAAACCGCACACGCACGCGTTCCGGTCGGAAATTGAAAGTAGACCGAGGGCTTGTCGAAACGCTACGAAACTCCTTGGACACTCTCAATGTGTTATTTGGGAAGTGCATGCAAAAATCCATCGGGAGATTATTCCCCTAAGGCGCGTTTGCCTCCGCTCCCGTCGGAAAAACCGCACGGGGGCCCGTTCGGGCCGGAAATTCAAAATTGTCGAAACGCTACGAAACTTTGCCGATCCCTTCTATGTGTTATTTGGGACTTCCATGCAAAAATTCATCGGGAGATTATTCCCTAAGGCGCGTTTGCCTCCGCTCCCGTTCATGGAGAAACCGCACACGCACGCGTTCAGGTCGGAAATTGAAAGTAGACCGAGGGCTTGTCGAAACGCTACGAAACTCCTTGGACACTCTCAATGTGTTATTTGGGAAGTGCATGCAAAAATCCATCGGGAGATTATTCCCCTAAGGCGCGTTTGCCTCCGCTCCCGTCGGAAAAACCGCACGGGGGCCCGTTCGGGCCGGAAATTCAAAATTGTCGAAACGCTACGAAACTTTGCAGATCCCTTCTATGTGTTATTTGGGACTTCCATGCAAAAATTCATCGGGAGATTATTCCCCTAAGGCGCGTTTGCCTCCGCTCCCGTTCATGGAGAAACCGCACACGCACGCGTTCCGGTCGGAAATTGAAAGTAGACCGAGGGCTTGTCGAAACGCTACGAAACTCCTTGGACACTCTCAATGTGTTATTTGGGAAGTGCATGCAAAAATCCATCGGGAGATTATTCCCCTAAGGCGCGTTTGCCTCCGCTCCCGTCGGAAAAACCGCACGGGGGCCCGTTCGGGCCGGAAATTCAAAATTGTCGAAACGCTACGAAACTTTGCAGATCCCTTCTATGTGTTATTTGGGACTTCCATGCAAAAATTCATCGGGAGATTATTCCCCTAAGGCGCGTTTGCCTCCGCTCCCGTTCATGGAGAAACCGCACACACGCACGCGTTCCGGTCGGAAATTGAAAGTAGACCGAGGGCTTGTCGAAACGCTACGAAACTCCTTGGACACTCTCAATGTGTTATTTGGGAAGTGCATGCAAAAATCCATCGGGAGATTATTCCCCTAAGGCGCGTTTGCCTCCGCTCCCGTCGGAAAAACCGCACGGGGGCCCGTTCGGGCCGGAAATTCAAAATTGTCGAAACGCTACGAAACTTTGCAGATCCCTTCTATGTGTTATTTGGGACTTCCATGCAAAAATTCATCGGGAGATTATTCCCCTAAGGCGCGTTTGCCTCCGCTCCCGTTCATGGAGAAACCGCACACGCACGCGTTCCGGTCGGAAATTGAAAGTAGACCGAGGGCTTGTCCGAAACGCTACGAAACTCCTTGGACACTCTCAATGTGTTATTTGGGAAGTGCATGCAAAAAATCCATCGGGAGATTATTCCCCTAAGGCGCGTTTGCCTCCGCTCCCGTCGGAAAAACCGCACGGGGGCCCGTTCGGGCCGGAAATTCAAAATTGTCGAAACGCTACGAAACTTTGCAGATCCCTTCTATGTGTTATTTGGGACTTCCATGCAAAAATTCATCGGGAGATTATTCCCCTAAGGCGCGTTTGCCTCCGCTCCCGTTCATGGAGAAACCGCACACGCACGCGTTCCGGTCGGAAATTGAAAGTAGACCGAGGGCTTGTCGAAACGCTACGAAACTCCTTGGACACTCTCAATGTGTTATTTGGGAAGTGCATGCAAAAATCCATCGGGAGATTATTCCCCTAA
>CATIWC010003626.1:25000-27500 GCA_948472305.1 Vicia faba | reverse complement strand
TTGGGACTTCCATGCAAAAATTCATCGGGAGATTATTCCCCTAAGGCGCGTTTGCCTCCGCTCCCGTTCATGGAGAAACCGCACACGCACGCGTTCCGGTCGGAAATTGAAAGTAGACCGAGGGCTTGTCGAAACGCTACGAAACTCCTTGGACACTCTCAATGTGTTATTTGGGAAGTGCATGCAAAAATCCATCGGGAGATTATTCCCCTAAGGCGCGTTTGCCTCCGCTCCCGTCGGAAAAACCGCACGGGGGCCCGTTCGGGCCGGAAATTCAAAATTGTCGAAACGCTACGAAACTTTGCAGATCCCTTCTATGTGTTATTTGGGACTTCCATGCAAAAATTCATCGGGAGATTATTCCCCTAAGGCGCGTTTGCCTCCGCTCCCGTTCATGGAGAAACCGCACACGCACGCGTTCCGGTCGGAAATTGAAAGTAGACCGAGGGCTTGTCGAAACGCTACGAAACTCCTTGGACACTCTCAATGTGTTATTTGGGAAGTGCATGCAAAAATCCATCGGGAGATTATTCCCCTAAGGCGCGTTTGCCTCCGCTCCCGTCGGAAAAACCGCACGGGGGCCCGTTCGGGCCGGAAATTCAAAATTGTCGAAACGCTACGAAACTTTGCAGATCCCTTCTATGTGTTATTTGGGACTTCCATGCAAAAATTCATCGGGAGATTATTCCCCTAAGGCGCGTTTGCCTCCGCTCCCGTTCATGGAGAAACCGCACACGCACGCGTTCCGGTCGGAAATTGAAAGTAGACCGAGGGCTTGTCGAAACGCTACGAAACTCCTTGGACACTCTCAATGTGTTATTTGGGAAGTGCATGCAAAAATCCATCGGGAGATTATTCCCCTAAGGCGCGTTTGCCTCCGCTCCCGTCGGAAAAACCGCACGGGGGCCCGTTCGGGCCGGAAATTCAAAATTGTCGAAACGCTACGAAACTTTGCAGATCCCTTCTATGTGTTATTTGGGACTTCCATGCAAAAATTCATCGGGAGATTATTCCCCTAAGGCGCGTTTGCCTCCGCTCCCGTTCATGGAGAAACCGCACACGCACGCGTTCCGGTCGGAAATTGAAAGTAGACCGAGGGCTTGTCGAAACGCTACGAAACTCCTTGGACACTCTCAATGTGTTATTTGGGAAGTGCATGCAAAAATCCATCGGGAGATTATTCCCCTAAGGCGCGTTTGCCTCCGCTCCCGTCGGAAAAACCGCACGGGGGCCCGTTCGGGCCGGAAATTCAAAATTGTCGAAACGCTACGAAACTTTGCAGATCCCTTCTATGTGTTATTTGGGACTTCCATGCAAAAATTCATCGGGAGATTATTCCCCTAAGGCGCGTTTGCCTCCGCTCCCGTTCATGGAGAAACCGCACACGCACGCGTTCCGGTCGGAAATTGAAAGTAGACCGAGGGCTTGTCGAAACGCTACGAAACTCCTTGGACACTCTCAATGTGTTATTTGGGAAGTGCATGCAAAAATCCATCGGGAGATTATTCCCCTAAGGCGCGTTTGCCTCCGCTCCCGTCGGAAAAACCGCACGGGGGCCCGTTCGGGCCGGAAATTCAAAATTGTCGAAACGCTACGAAACTTTGCAGATCCCTTCTATGTGTTATTTGGGACTTCCATGCAAAAATTCATCGGGAGATTATTCCCCTAAGGCGCGTTTGCCTCCGCTCCCGTTCATGGAGAAACCGCACACGCACGCGTTCCGGTCGGAAATTGAAAGTAGACCGAGGGCTTGTCGAAACGCTACGAAACTCCTTGGACACTCTCAATGTGTTATTTGGGAAGTGCATGCAAAAATCCATCGGGAGATTATTCCCCTAAGGCGCGTTTGCCTCCGCTCCCGTCGGAAAAACCGCACGGGGGCCCGTTCGGGCCGGAAATTCAAAATTGTCGAAACGCTACGAAACTTTGCAGATCCCTTCTATGTGTTATTTGGGACTTCCATGCAAAAATTCATCGGGAGATTATTCCCCTAAGGCGCGTTTGCCTCCGCTCCCGTTCATGGAGAAACCGCACACGCACGCGTTCCGGTCGGAAATTGAAAGTAGACCGAGGGCTTGTCGAAACGCTACGAAACTCCTTGGACACTCTCAATGTGTTATTTGGGAAGTGCATGCAAAAATCCATCGGGAGATTATTCCCCTAAGGCGCGTTTGCCTCCGCTCCCGTCGGAAAAACCGCACGGGGGCCCGTTCGGGCCGGAAATTCAAAATTGTCGAAACGCTACGAAACTTTGCAGATCCCTTCTATGTGTTATTTGGGACTTCCATGCAAAAATTCATCGGGAGATTATTCCCCTAAGGCGCGTTTGCCTCCGCTCCCGTTCATGGAGAAACCGCACACGCACGCGTTCCGGTCGGAAATTGAAAGTAGACCGAGGGCTTGTCGAAACGCTACGAAACTCCTTGGACACTCTCAATGTGTTATTTGGGAAGTGCATGCAAAAATCCATCGGGAGATTATTCCCCTAAGGCGCGTTTGC
>CATIWC010003626.1:15000-17500 GCA_948472305.1 Vicia faba | reverse complement strand
GGACACTCTCAATGTGTTATTTGGGAAGTGCATGCAAAAATCCATCGGGAGATTATTCCCCTAAGGCGCGTTTGCCTCCGCTCCCGTCGGAAAAACCGCACGGGGGCCCGTTCGGGCCGGAAATTCAAAATTGTCGAAACGCTACGAAACTTTGCAGATCCCTTCTATGTGTTATTTGGGACTTCCATGCAAAAATTCATCGGGAGATTATTCCCCTAAGGCGCGTTTGCCTCCGCTCCCGTTCATGGAGAAACCGCACACGCACGCGTTCCGGTCGGAAATTGAAAGTAGACCGAGGGCTTGTCGAAACGCTACGAAACTCCTTGGACACTCTCAATGTGTTATTTGGGAAGTGCATGCAAAAATCCATCGGGAGATTATTCCCCTAAGGCGCGTTTGCCTCCGCTCCCGTCGGAAAAACCGCACGGGGGCCCGTTCGGGCCGGAAATTCAAAATTGTCGAAACGCTACGAAACTTTGCAGATCCCTTCTATGTGTTATTTGGGACTTCCATGCAAAAATTCATCGGGAGATTATTCCCCTAAGGCGCGTTTGCCTCCGCTCCCGTTCATGGAGAAACCGCACACGCACGCGTTCCGGTCGGAAATTGAAAGTAGACCGAGGGCTTGTCGAAACGCTACGAAACTCCTTGGACACTCTCAATGTGTTATTTGGGAAGTGCATGCAAAAATCCATCGGGAGATTATTCCCCTAAGGCGCGTTTGCCTCCGCTCCCGTCGGAAAAACCGCACGGGGGCCCGTTCGGGCCGGAAATTCAAAATTGTCGAAACGCTACGAAACTTTGCAGATCCCTTCTATGTGTTATTTGGGACTTCCATGCAAAAATTCATCGGGAGATTATTCCCCTAAGGCGCGTTTGCCTCCGCTCCCGTTCATGGAGAAACCGCACACGCACGCGTTCCGGTCGGAAATTGAAAGTAGACCGAGGGCTTGTCGAAACGCTACGAAACTCCTTGGACACTCTCAATGTGTTATTTGGGAAGTGCATGCAAAAATCCATCGGGAGATTATTCCCCTAAGGCGCGTTTGCCTCCGCTCCCGTCGGAAAAACCGCACGGGGGCCCGTTCGGGCCGGAAATTCAAAATTGTCGAAACGCTACGAAACTTTGCAGATCCCTTCTATGTGTTATTTGGGACTTCCATGCAAAAATTCATCGGGAGATTATTCCCCTAAGGCGCGTTTGCCTCCGCTCCCGTTCATGGAGAAACCGCACACGCACGCGTTCCGGTCGGAAATTGAAAGTAGACCGAGGGCTTGTCGAAACGCTACGAAACTCCTTGGACACTCTCAATGTGTTATTTGGGAAGTGCATGCAAAAATCCATCGGGAGATTATTCCCCTAAGGCGCGTTTGCCTCCGCTCCCGTCGGAAAAACCGCACGGGGGCCCGTTCGGGCCGGAAATTCAAAATTGTCGAAACGCTACGAAACTTTGCAGATCCCTTCTATGTGTTATTTGGGACTTCCATGCAAAAATTCATCGGGAGATTATTCCCCTAAGGCGCGTTTGCCTCCGCTCCCGTTCATGGAGAAACCGCACACGCACGCGTTCCGGTCGGAAATTGAAAGTAGACCGAGGGCTTGTCGAAACGCTACGAAACTCCTTGGACACTCTCAATGTGTTATTTGGGAAGTGCATGCAAAAATCCATCGGGAGATTATTCCCCTAAGGCGCGTTTGCCTCCGCTCCCGTCGGAAAAACCGCACGGGGGCCCGTTCGGGCCGGAAATTCAAAATTGTCGAAACGCTACGAAACTTTGCAGATCCCTTCTATGTGTTATTTGGGACTTCCATGCAAAAATTCATCGGGAGATTATTCCCCTAAGGCGCGTTTGCCTCCGCTCCCGTTCATGGAGAAACCGCACACGCACGCGTTCCGGTCGGAAATTGAAAGTAGACCGAGGGCTTGTCGAAACGCTACGAAACTCCTTGGACACTCTCAATGTGTTATTTGGGAAGTGCATGCAAAAATCCATCGGGAGATTATTCCCCTAAGGCGCGTTTGCCTCCGCTCCCGTCGGAAAAACCGCACGGGGGCCCGTTCGGGCCGGAAATTCAAAATTGTCGAAACGCTACGAAACTTTGCAGATCCCTTCTATGTGTTATTTGGGACTTCCATGCAAAAATTCATCGGGAGATTATTCCCCTAAGGCGCGTTTGCCTCCGCTCCCGTTCATGGAGAAACCGCACACGCACGCGTTCCGGTCGGAAATTGAAAGTAGACCGAGGGCTTGTCGAAACGCTACGAAACTCCTTGGACACTCTCAATGTGTTATTTGGGAAGTGCATGCAAAAATCCATCGGGAGATTATTCCCCTAAGGCGCGTTTGCCTCCGCTCCCGTCGGAAAAACCGCACGGGGGCCCGTTCGGGCCGGAAATTCAAAATTGTCGAAACGCTACGAAACTTTGCAGATCCCTTCTATGTGTTATTTGGGACTTCCATGCAAAAATTCATCGGGAGATTATTCCCCTAAGGCGCG
>CATIWC010003626.1:0-5000 GCA_948472305.1 Vicia faba | reverse complement strand
GCACGCGTTCCGGTCGGAAATTGAAAGTAGACCGAGGGCTTGTCGAAACGCTACGAAACTCCTTGGACACTCTCAATGTGTTATTTGGGAAGTGCATGCAAAAATCCATCGGGAGATTATTCCCCTAAGGCGCGTTTGCCTCCGCTCCCGTCGGAAAAACCGCACGGGGGCCCGTTCGGGCCGGAAATTCAAAATTGTCGAAACGCTACGAAACTTTGCAGATCCCTTCTATGTGTTATTTGGGACTTCCATGCAAAAATTCATCGGGAGATTATTCCCCTAAGGCGCGTTTGCCTCCGCTCCCGTTCATGGAGAAACCGCACACGCACGCGTTCCGGTCGGAAATTGAAAGTAGACCGAGGGCTTGTCGAAACGCTACGAAACTCCTTGGACACTCTCAATGTGTTATTTGGGAAGTGCATGCAAAAATCCATCGGGAGATTATTCCCCTAAGGCGCGTTTGCCTCCGCTCCCGTCGGAAAAACCGCACGGGGGCCCGTTCGGGCCGGAAATTCAAAATTGTCGAAACGCTACGAAACTTTGCAGATCCCTTCTATGTGTTATTTGGGACTTCCATGCAAAAATTCATCGGGAGATTATTCCCCTAAGGCGCGTTTGCCTCCGCTCCCGTTCATGGAGAAACCGCACACGCACGCGTTCCGGTCGGAAATTGAAAGTAGACCGAGGGCTTGTCGAAACGCTACGAAACTCCTTGGACACTCTCAATGTGTTATTTGGGAAGTGCATGCAAAAATCCATCGGGAGATTATTCCCCTAAGGCGCGTTTGCCTCCGCTCCCGTCGGAAAAACCGCACGGGGGCCCGTTCGGGCCGGAAATTCAAAATTGTCGAAACGCTACGAAACTTTGCAGATCCCTTCTATGTGTTATTTGGGACTTCCATGCAAAAATTCATCGGGAGATTATTCCCCTAAGGCGCGTTTGCCTCCGCTCCCGTTCATGGAGAAACCGCACACGCACCGCGTTCCGGTCGGAAATTGAAAGTAGACCGAGGGCTTGTCGAAACGCTACGAAACTCCTTGGACACTCTCAATGTGTTATTTGGGAAGTGCATGCAAAAATCCATCGGGAGATTATTCCCCTAAGGCGCGTTTGCCTCCGCTCCCGTCGGAAAAACCGCACGGGGGCCCGTTCGGGCCCGGAAATTCAAAATTGTCGAAACGCTACGAAACTTTGCAGATCCCTTCTATGTGTTATTTGGGACTTCCATGCAAAAATTCATCGGGAGATTATTCCCCTAAGGCGCGTTTGCCTCCGCTCCCGTTCATGGAGAAACCGCACACGCACGCGTTCCGGTCGGAAATTGAAAGTAGACCGAGGGCTTGTCGAAACGCTACGAAACTCCTTGGACACTCTCAATGTGTTATTTGGGAAGTGCATGCAAAAATCCATCGGGAGATTATTCCCCTAAGGCGCGTTTGCCTCCGCTCCCGTCGGAAAAACCGCACGGGGGCCCGTTCGGGCCGGAAATTCAAAATTGTCGAAACGCTACGAAACTTTGCAGATCCCTTCTATGTGTTATTTGGGACTTCCATGCAAAAATTCATCGGGAGATTATTCCCCTAAGGCGCGTTTGCCTCCGCTCCCGTTCATGGAGAAACCGCACACGCACGCGTTCCGGTCGGAAATTGAAAGTAGACCGAGGGCTTGTCGAAACGCTACGAAACTCCTTGGACACTCTCAATGTGTTATTTGGGAAGTGCATGCAAAAATCCATCGGGAGATTATTCCCCTAAGGCGCGTTTGCCTCCGCTCCCGTCGGAAAAACCGCACGGGGGCCCGTTCGGGCCGGAAATTCAAAATTGTCGAAACGCTACGAAACTTTGCAGATCCCTTCTATGTGTTATTTGGGACTTCCATGCAAAAATTCATCGGGAGATTATTCCCCTAAGGCGCGTTTGCCTCCGCTCCCGTTCATGGAGAAACCGCACACGCACGCGTTCCGGTCGGAAATTGAAAGTAGACCGAGGGCTTGTCGAAACGCTACGAAACTCCTTGGACACTCTCAATGTGTTATTTGGGAAGTGCATGCAAAAATCCATCGGGAGATTATTCCCCTAAGGCGCGTTTGCCTCCGCTCCCGTCGGAAAAACCGCACGGGGGCCCGTTCGGGCCGGAAATTCAAAATTGTCGAAACGCTACGAAACTTTGCAGATCCCTTCTATGTGTTATTTGGGACTTCCATGCAAAAATTCATCGGGAGATTATTCCCCTAAGGCGCGTTTGCCTCCGCTCCCGTTCATGGAGAAACCGCACACGCACGCGTTCCGGTCGGAAATTGAAAGTAGACCGAGGGCTTGTCGAAACGCTACGAAACTCCTTGGACACTCTCAATGTGTTATTTGGGAAGTGCATGCAAAAATCCATCGGGAGATTATTCCCCTAAGGCGCGTTTGCCTCCGCTCCCGTCGGAAAAACCGCACGGGGGCCCGTTCGGGCCGGAAATTCAAAATTGTCGAAACGCTACGAAACTTTGCAGATCCCTTCTATGTGTTATTTGGGACTTCCATGCAAAAATTCATCGGGAGATTATTCCCCTAAGGCGCGTTTGCCTCCGCTCCCGTTCATGGAGAAACCGCACACGCACGCGTTCCGGTCGGAAATTGAAAGTAGACCGAGGGCTTGTCGAAACGCTACGAAACTCCTTGGACACTCTCAATGTGTTATTTGGGAAGTGCATGCAAAAATCCATCGGGAGATTATTCCCCTAAGGCGCGTTTGCCTCCGCTCCCGTCGGAAAAACCGCACGGGGGCCCGTTCGGGCCGGAAATTCAAAATTGTCGAAACGCTACGAAACTTTGCAGATCCCTTCTATGTGTTATTTGGGACTTCCATGCAAAAATTCATCGGGAGATTATTCCCCTAAGGCGCGTTTGCCTCCGCTCCCGTTCATGGAGAAACCGCACACGCACGCGTTCCGGTCGGAAATTGAAAGTAGACCGAGGGCTTGTCGAAACGCTACGAAACTCCTTGGACACTCTCAATGTGTTATTTGGGAAGTGCATGCAAAAATCCATCGGGAGATTATTCCCCTAAGGCGCGTTTGCCTCCGCTCCCGTCGGAAAAACCGCACGGGGGCCCGTTCGGGCCGGAAATTCAAAATTGTCGAAACGCTACGAAACTTTGCAGATCCCTTCTATGTGTTATTTGGGACTTCCATGCAAAAATTCATCGGGAGATTATTCCCCTAAGGCGCGTTTGCCTCCGCTCCCGTTCATGGAGAAACCGCACACGCACGCGTTCCGGTCGGAAATTGAAAGTAGACCGAGGGCTTGTCGAAACGCTACGAAACTCCTTGGACACTCTCAATGTGTTATTTGGGAAGTGCATGCAAAAATCCATCGGGAGATTATTCCCCTAAGGCGCGTTTGCCTCCGCTCCCGTCGGAAAAACCGCACGGGGGCCCGTTCGGGCCGGAAATTCAAAATTGTCGAAACGCTACGAAACTTTGCAGATCCCTTCTATGTGTTATTTGGGACTTCCATGCAAAAATTCATCGGGAGATTATTCCCCTAAGGCGCGTTTGCCTCCGCTCCCGTTCATGGAGAAACCGCACACGCACGCGTTCCGGTCGGAAATTGAAAGTAGACCGAGGGCTTGTCGAAACGCTACGAAACTCCTTGGACACTCTCAATGTGTTATTTGGGAAGTGCATGCAAAAATCCATCGGGAGATTATTCCCCTAAGGCGCGTTTGCCTCCGCTCCCGTCGGAAAAACCGCACGGGGGCCCGTTCGGGCCGGAAATTCAAAATTGTCGAAACGCTACGAAACTTTGCAGATCCCTTCTATGTGTTATTTGGGACTTCCATGCAAAAATTCATCGGGAGATTATTCCCCTAAGGCGCGTTTGCCTCCGCTCCCGTTCATGGAGAAACCGCACACGCACGCGTTCCGGTCGGAAATTGAAAGTAGACCGAGGGCTTGTCGAAACGCTACGAAACTCCTTGGACACTCTCAATGTGTTATTTGGGAAGTGCATGCAAAAATCCATCGGGAGATTATTCCCCTAAGGCGCGTTTGCCTCCGCTCCCGTCGGAAAAACCGCACGGGGGCCCGTTCGGGCCGGAAATTCAAAATTGTCGAAACGCTACGAAACTTTGCAGATCCCTTCTATGTGTTATTTGGGACTTCCATGCAAAAATTCATCGGGAGATTATTCCCCTAAGGCGCGTTTGCCTCCGCTCCCGTTCATGGAGAAACCGCACACGCACGCGTTCCGGTCGGAAATTGAAAGTAGACCGAGGGCTTGTCGAAACGCTACGAAACTCCTTGGACACTCTCAATGTGTTATTTGGGAAGTGCATGCAAAAATCCATCGGGAGATTATTCCCCTAAGGCGCGTTTGCCTCCGCTCCCGTCGGAAAAACCGCACGGGGGCCCGACACGCGAAAAGCCGAAATATATCGAGGGATCGCCCGAATGGCATGAAACTTGGCATGCCATCTCAATTTGGTGGCAGATTAATGCATGAAAAATTCCAGACCGGAACTCATTCCGTAGCCCGACGTTTGTTTGCTTCCGCCCCTTGAAAAAAACTCAATTACACGCGTTTCGGACGAAAATTCAAAATAAATCGAGACGTTATCGAAACGCTACGAAACTTTGCAGATCCCTTCTATGTGTTATTTGAGATGTCCATGCAAAAAATCATCGGGAAATTCCATTCCTAAGGCGCGTTTGCCTCCGCTCCCGTTCTTGAAAATCCGGCGCTTAGAAAATTCATAATTAATTCATCCGAAGTCGAAAAATTCTAATTTTTGGTGGGAGGGGTTCTTATATTGTGTTTAAAGAGCATGCAAAAAATCAAGAAAAAATTCGAAGTCTAAGTCATCAAACTAGAAATTTATGTCTACAGGGAAAAAGGGACCAATTTGGTGGCAAAGTGAGGATTTCAGTTCAAACATATATAGGGGGAGGCCCTTGCCTGGTCCGCCTGGGGCCTTGCCACGCCCAGGCCAGGCCACGCCCAGGCCAGGCCAC
>CATIWC010003625.1:0-46480 GCA_948472305.1 Vicia faba | reverse complement strand
TATATGTAAGATATTGTAATTTTTTCCCGTATATGTATTTATTTATTTTAAATGTTTTGAAAAATCCATTTTATAAATATTTATCAATTTTTATCTTTAATGTAGAAATAATAATAACTTTATAAACAATTCTTAACGATTGAAATAGAAAATTCTATTTTATGTCTCTCTTCTTTATAATTTAAATTACTTGAATAATAACATATAAGCAATACCTTTTAAAATACCCTTTTATTTATTTAAAATTATATTTGAGATTTTTTATTTTTTATTTTATTTATTTAAAGTATCCTTT
This sequence comes from Vicia faba, assembly GCA_948472305.1. Classification (NCBI taxonomy): domain Eukaryota; kingdom Viridiplantae; phylum Streptophyta; class Magnoliopsida; order Fabales; family Fabaceae; genus Vicia; species Vicia faba. The sequence continues at coordinate 46,185 of CATIWC010003625.1, read as the reverse complement.
TAGTATAATCTATTTATGTTAACATTTTTATAAAAAAATATTGTGAAACTAACTAAATATATAACTTATTAATCATTAAACTGTGATTATGCTCTCTTTGTGATTTGTAACATATATAGAAATAGTAAAACAAATTTATTCAGGTTCTACTCTTATTTGTTTTTCTAAATTAGATAAACAAAAACATGCATATTTTCATATTGGGGAAAAAATATAAATTATATAAGGAATATAATAAAATCATTCATGATAAACTCATTCAAGGAGACCCAAAATCACAACAATCCTACTAGAACCATTAAATAATAGGTTAGGACTGAGAGTCTCTCCGATGTAACATAAATATATAAAACTAAATCGAACTAAGATGTCAATTGGTTTGTTCTCATTATACTCATTTTGCTTCAAACTCCACCACTCTCTCCAATGTCGCTTGATGTCATTCCTCCATCATATCTAAATAACATAAGAACACAACAACATAAGGAAAAATTAAAAAGAAAACTTATCAAAACCAAAACAATAACAAACAACATCAATGAACAACATCATCACACTTATCACTGTATATTCTCATCTAAAGCCTACATTGATATTTAAACTGACACATTAGAAGCCTTTGTAGATCCAAAGATATCGGTGGGAATGGGAATAAGAAAAAGGCTGATGTAGGTGCAAATGATGTTATTGGATTTAGGACTATTTATGGGATATGTGATGCATATATAACAGTTGTGGAGTAACAGTTTCTACCTATAGAAGATAAATTGTTTTTTAACCACCATAGAAGTAGCAGAATGTGTGACTAATATGCAGTGAGTTTTCTTATATGATAGATATACAATAATAAGAAGAGACACTATAAATAATTTTTTTTTGGAATTATTTACAAAAAATATTTAATTCAATAATAGCTTTTTTCATATTATTATTTAATATTTAATTAAATGTGTTAATATCAATATCATATGTTCCTACCATATAAGCACATGTGTGTATCCGTACTATATTATTTCGTATTTTGATGGAATTGACCTCGATAAAGTTTTAATTTTAATATTTCAATTATTTTATATTATATATAGATAAATATATCTTGATCATTGATTAATTTGTCCGGTTAAAATTTTAAATTTTATAAATGACAAACAAATTGTATGACTAATAAAAAATATCATACAATTTTAATAATATTTATTCATACATTACTTATGTTTCATTCTATTAGTATTTTTGTTGAAGTTCATTTAATTCATTTAAATTGTATGTTTATTTTGTACCCAAAAAATATTGTATGATGATTTATTTAATTATATAAATTGATTAACCCCAATAAAATGTGTGATTCTTCTATCCACACATAGATTAAAAACTCTATCCACTATTGTATCTATAATAATAAACTAACTTGTTTTCGTTTATAAATATATAATTATTTTTATGTGATTCTCATATTTAATATGTAATTGTCCTTTTTTTAATACATTACTAAACTTTATATATATATATATATATATATATATATATATATATATATATATATATATATATATATATATATATATATATATATATATATATATATATATATATATATATATATATATATATATATATATATATATATATATATATATATATATATATATATATATATATATATATATATATATATATATATATTAATCTTCATAAAAGATATAACCTATCCAAATTTATATTCATTGACGTATTAAAAATAAATCGTTTTTATTATAGAAAATTAAAATTCATAATTAGTTATTTATGAAAATATAACATATAATAGTAAGTTATTTGCATCCTTTCTTCATTCACTCGTAAAATCATCAAAATATAACAGTTTTAATATGTTTCAATAAGTAACTTTTATTTCATATTTATATTAACAATAAGCATCACCTTTTATTTTTATCTTATTTTGGTCATTACTATATTTTTTCCGTATATGTAAGATATTGTAATTTTTTCCCGTATATGTATTTATTTATTTTAAATGTTTTGAAAAATCCATTTTATAAATATTTATCAATTTTTATCTTTAATGTAGAAATAATAATAACTTTATAAACAATTCTTAACGATTGAAATAGAAAATTCTATTTTATGTCTCTCTTCTTTATAATTTAAATTACTTTAATAATAACATATAAGCAATACCTTTTAAAATACCCTTTTATTTATTTAAAATTATATTTGAGATTTTTTATTTTTTATTTTATTTATTTAAAATATCCTTTTAGTATAATCTATTTATGTTAACATTTTTATAAAAAAATATTGTGAAACTAACTAAATATATAACTTATTAATCATTAAACTGTGATTATGCTCTCTTTGTGATTTGTAACATATATAGAAATAGTAAAACAAATTTATTCAGGTTCTACTCTTATTTGTTTTTCTAAATTAGATAAACAAAAACATGCATATTTTCATATTGGGGAAAAAATATAAATTATATAAGGAATATAATAAAATCATTCATGATAAACTCATTCAAGGAGACCCAAAATCACAACAATCCTACTAGAACCATTAAATAATAGGGTAGGACTGAGAGTCTCTCCTTTGTAACATAAATATATAAAACTAAATCGAACTAAGATGTCAATTGGTTTGTTCTCATTATACTCATTTTGCTTCAAACTCCACCACTCTCTCCAATGTCGCTTGATGTCATTCCTCCATCGTATCTAAATAACATAAGAACACAACAACATAAGGAAAAATGAAAAAGAAAACTTATCAAAACCAAAACAATAACAAACAACATCAATGAACAACATCATCACACTTATCATTGTATATTCTCATCTAAAGCCTACGTTGATATTTAAACTGAAACATTAGAAGCCTCTGTAGATCCAAAGATATCAATGGGAGTGGGAAGAAGAAAAAGGCTGATGTAGTTGCAAAAGATGTTATTGGATTTAGGACTATTTATGGGATATGTGATGCATATATAACAGTTGTGGAGTAACAGTTTCTACCTATAGAAGATAAATTGTTTTGTAACCGCCATAGAAGTAGCAGAATGTGTGACTAATATGGAGTGAGTTTTCTTATATGATAGATATACAATAATAAGAAGAGACACTATAAATAATTTTTCTTTGGAATTATTTACAAAAATATTTAATTCAATAATAAATTTTTTCATATTATTATTTAATATTTAATTTAATGTGTTAATATCAATATCATATGTGCGTACCATATAAGCACATGTGTGTATCCGTACTATATTATTTCGTATTTTGATGGAATTGACCTCGATAAAGTTTTAATTTTAATATTTCAATTATTTTATATTATATATAGATAAATATATATTGATCATTGATTAATTTGTCCAGTTAAAATTTTAAATTTTATAAATGACAAACAAATTGTATGACTAATAAAAAATATCATACAATTTTAATACTATTTATTCATACATTACTTATGTTTCATTCTATTAGTATTTTTGTCGAAGTTCATTTAATTCATTTAAATTGTATGTTTATTTTGTATCCAAAAAATATTTTATGATGATTTATTTAATTATATAAATTGATTAACCCCAATAAAATGTGTGATTCTTCTATCCACACATAGATTAAAAACTCTATACACTATTGTACCTATAATAATAAACTAACTTGTTTTCGTTTATAAATATATAATTATATTTATGTGATTCTCATATTTAATATGTAATTGTCCTTTATTTAATACATTACTAAACTTTATATATATAGTTTCTCAAGTATTCAATTATGCAAGCATTGTTTTAACTGTATAAATTTGAATTAGTAATATAAAATATATTAAGCTAATTGATATATTAATCTTTATATAAGATATAACCTATCCAAATTTCTATTTATTGACATATTAAAAATAAATTGTTTTTATTATAGAAAATTAAAATTCTTAATTAATTATTTATGTAAATATAACATATAATAGTAAGTTATTTGCATTCTTTTCTTCATACACTCGTAAAATCATCAAAATATAACAGTTTTAATATGTTTCAATAAGTAACTTTTATTTCATATTTAGATTAAAAATAAGCATCACCTTTTATTTTCATCTTATTTTGGTCATTACTATATTTTTTCCGTATAAGTAAGATCATGTAATTTTTTTCCCGTATATGTATTTATTTATTTTAAATGTTTTGAAAAATCAATTTTATAAATATTTATCAATTTTTATCTTTAATGTATAACTAATAATAACTTTATAAACAATTCTTAACGATTGAAATAGAAAATTGTATTTTATGTCTCTCTTCTTTATAATTTAAATTACTTGAATAATAACTTATAAGCAATACCTTTTAAAATACCCTTTTATTTATTTAAAATTATATTTGAGATTTTTTATTTTTTATTTTATTTATTTAAAGTAACCTTTTAGTATAATCTATTTATGTTAACATTTTTATAAAAAAATATTGTGAAACTAACTAAATATATAACTTATTAATCATTAAACTGTGACTATGCTCTCTTTGTGATTTGTAACATATATAGAAATAATAAAACAAATTTATTCAGGTTCTACTCTTATTTGTTTTTCTAAATTAGATAAACAAAAACATGCATATTTTAATATTGGGGAAAAAATATAAATTATATAAGGAATAGAATAAAATCATTCATGATAAACTCATTAAAGGAGACCCAAAATCACCACAATCCTACAAGAACCATTAAACAATAAGGTAGGATTGAGAGTCTCTCTAATGTAACATAAATATGTAAAACTAAATTGAACTTTGATGTCAATTGGTTTGTTCTCATTATACTCATTTTGCATTAAACTACACCACTCTCTCCAATGTCGCTTGATGTCATTCCTCCATTGTATCTAAATAACCTAAGAACAAAACAACATAAGCAAAACTGAAAAAGAAAACTTATCAAAACCAACACAATAACAAACAACATCAACGAACAACATCATCACACTTATCACTCTATTTTCTCATCTAAAGCCTACATTGATATTTAAACTGAAACATTATAAGCCTCTGTAGATCCAAAGATATCAATGGGAGTGGGAAGAAGAAAAAGGATGATGTAGGTGCAAATGAAGTTATTGGATTTAGGACTATTTATGGGATATGTGATGCATATATAACAGTTGTGGAGTAAAAGTTTCTACCTATAGAAGATAAATTGTTTTGTAACCGCCATAGAAGTAGCAGAATGTGTGACTAATATGGAGTTAGTTTTCATATATGATAGATATACAATAATAAGAAGAGACACTATAAATAATTTTTCTTTTGGAATTATTTACAAAAATATTTAATTCAATAATAAATTTTTTCATATTATTATTTAACATTTAATTAAATGTGTTAATATCAATATCATATATGTGTACCATATAAGCACATGTGTGTATCCGTACTATATTATTTCGTGTTTTGATGGAATTGACCTCGATAAAGTTTTAATTTTAATATTTCAATTATTTTATATTATATATAGATAAATATATATTGATCATTGATTAATTTGTCCAGTTAAAATTTTAAATTTTATAAATGACAAACAAATTGTATGACTAATAAAAAATATCATACAATTTTAATACTATTTATTCATACATTACTTGTGTTTCATTCTATTATTATTTTTGTTGAAGTTCATTTAATTCATTTAAATTGTATGTTTATTTTGTACCCAAAAATTATTTTATGATGATTTATTTAATTATATAAATTGATTAACCCCAATAAAATGTGTGATTCTTCTATCCACACATAGATTATAAACTCTATACACTATTGTATCTATAATAATAAACTAAATTGTTTTCATTTATAAATATATAATTATTTTTATGTGATTCTCATATTTAATATGTAATTGTCCTTTATTTAATACATTACTAAACTTTATATATATAGTTTCTCAAGTATTTAATTATGCAAGCATTGTTTTAACTGTATAAATTTGAATTAGTAATATAAAATATATTAATCTAATTGATATATTAATCTTTATAAAAGATATAACCTATCCAAATTTCTATTTATTGACATATTAAAAATAAATTGTTTTTATTATAGAAAATTAAAATTCATAATTAGTTATTTATGAAAATATAACATATAATAGTAAGTTATTTTCATTCTTTTCTTCATTCAATCGTAAAATCATCAAAATATAACAGTTTTAATATGTTTCAATAAGTAAATTTTATTTCATATTTAGATTAAATATAAGCATCACCTTTTATTTTCATCTTATTTTGGTCATTACTATATTTTTTCCGTATATGTAAGATATTGTAATTTTTTTCCCGTATATGTATTTATTTATTTTAAACGTTTTGAAAAATCAATTTTATAAATATTTATCAATTTTTATCTTTAATGTATAAATAATAATAACTTTATAAACAATTCTTAACGATTGAAATAGAAAATTGTATTTTATGTCTCTCTTCTTTATAATTTAAATTACTTGAATAATAACATATAAGCAATACCTTTTAAAATACCCTTTTATTTATTTAAAATTATATTTGATATTTTTTATTTTATTTATTTAAAGTAACCTTTTAGTATAATCTATTTATGTTAACATTTTTATAAAAAAATATTGTGAAACTAACTAAATATATAACTTATTAATCATTAAAATGTGACTATGCTCTCTTTGTGATTTGTAACATATATAGAAATAATAAAACAAATTTTTTCAGGTTCTACTCTTATTTGTTTTTCTAAATTAGATAAACAAAAACATGCATATTTTAATATTGGGGAAAAAATATAAATTATATAAGGAATAGAATAAAATCATTCATGATAAACTCATTAAAGGAGACCCAAAATCACCACAATCCTACAAGAACCATTAAACAATAAGGTAGGATTGAGAGTCTCTCTAATGTAACATAAATATGTAAAACTAAATTGAACTTTGATGTCAATTGGTTTGTTCTCATTATACTCATTTTGCATTAAACTCCACCACTCTCTCCAATGTCGCTTGATGTCATTCCTCCATTGTATCTAAATAACCTAAGAACAAAACAACATAAGCAAAACTGAAAAAGAAAACTTATCAAAACCAAAACAATAACAAACAACATCAACGAACAACATCATCACACTTATCACTCTATTTTCTCATCTAAAGCCTACATTGATATTTAAACTGAAACATTATAAGCCTCTTAGGATCCAAAGATATCAGTGGGAGTGGGAAGAAGAAAAAGGATGATGTAGGTGCAAATGAAGTTATTGGATTTAGGACTATTTATGGGATATGTGATGCATATATAACAGTTGTGGAGTAACAGTTTCTACCTATAGAAGATAAATTGTTTTGTAACCGCCATAGAAGTAGCAGAATGTGTGACTAATATGGAGTTAGTTTTCTTATATGATAGATATACAATAATAAGAAGAGACACTATAAATAATTTTTCTTTTGGAATTATTTACAAGAATATTTAATTCAATAATAAATTTTTCATATTATTATTTAACATTTAATTAAATGTGTTAATATCAATATCATATATGCGTACCATATAAGCACATGTGTGTATCCGTACTATATTATTTCGTATTTTGATGGAATTGACCTCGATAAAGTTTTAATTTTAATATTTCAATTATTTTATATTATATATAGATAAATATATATTGATCATTGATTAATTTGTCCAGTTAAAATTTTAAATTTTATAAATGACAAACAAATTGTATGACTAATAAAAAATATCATACAATTTTAATACTATTTATTCATACATTACTTATGTTTCATTCTATTATTATTTTTGTTGAAGTTCATTTAATTCATTTAAATTGTATGTTTATTTTGTACCCAAAAAATATTTTATGATGATTTATTTAATTATATTAATTGATTAACCCCAACAAAATGTGTGATTCTTCTATCCACACATAGATTATAAACTCTATACACTATTGTATCTATAATAATAAACTAACTTGTTTTCATTTATAAATATATAATTATTTTTATGTGATTCTCATATTTAGTATGTAATTGTCCTTTATTTAATACATTACTAAACTTTATATATATAGTTTCTCAAGTATTTAATTATGCAAGCATTGTTTTAACTGTATAAATTTGAATTAGTAATATAAAATATATTAATCTAATTGATATATTAATCTTTATAAAAGATATAACCTATCCAAATTTCTATTTATTGACATATTAAAAATAAATTGTTTTTATTATAGAAAATTAAAATTCATAATTAGTTATTTATGAAAATATAACATATAATAGTAAGTTATTTGCATTCTTTTCTTCATTCACTCGTAAAATCATCAAAATATAACAGTTTTAATATGTTTCAATAAGTAACTTTTATTTCATATTTAGATTAAAAATAAGCATCACCTTTTATTTTCATCTTATTTTGGTCATTACTATATTTTTTCCGTATATGTAAGATATTGTAATTTTTTTCCCGTATATGTATTTATTTATTTTAAACGTTTTGAAAAATCAATTTTATAAATATTTATCAATTTTTATCTTTAATGTATAAATAATAATAACTTTATAAACAATTCTTAACGATTGAAATAGAAAATTGTATTTTATGTCTCTCTTCTTTATAATTTAAATTACTTGAATAATAACATATAAGCAATACCTTTTAAAATACCCTTTTATTTATTTAAAATTATATTTGATATTTTTTATTTTATTTATTTATAGTAACCTTTTAGTATAATCTATTTATGTTAACATTTTTATAAAAAAATATTGTGAAACTAACTAAATATATAACTTATTAATCATTAAACACTGACTATGCTCTCTTTGTGATTTGTAACATATATAGAAATAATAAAACAAATTTATTCAGGTTCTACTCTTATTTGTTTTTCTAAATTAGATAAACAAAAACATGCATATTTTAATATTGGGGAAAAAATATAAATTATATAAGGAATAGAATAAAATCATTCATGATAAACTCATTAAAGGAGACCCAAAATCACCACAATCCTACAAGAACCATTAAACAATAAGGTAGGATTGAGAGTCTCTCTAATGTAACATAAATATGTAAAACTAAATTGAACTTTGATGTCAATTAGGTTGTTCTCATTATACTCATTTTGCATTAAACTCCACCACTCTCTCCAATGTCGCTTGATGTCATTCCTCCATTGTATCTAAATAACCTAAGAACAAAAGAACATAAGCAAAACTGAAAAAGAAAACTTATCAAAACCAAAAAAATAACAAACAACATCAACGAACAACATCATCACACTTATCACTCTATTTTCTCATCTAAAGCCTACATTGATATTTAAACTGAAACATTATAAGCCTCTGTAGATCCAAAGATATCAGTGGGAGTGGGAAGAAGAAAAAGGATGATGTAGGTGCAAATGAAGTTATTGGATTTAGGACTATTTATGGGATATGTGATGCATATATAACAGTTGTGGAGTAACAGTTTCTACCTATAGAAGATAAATTGTTTTGTAACCGCCATAGAAGTAGCAGAATGTGTGACTAATATGGAGTTAGTTTTCTTATATGATAGATATACAATAATAAGAAGAGACACTATAAATAATTTTTCTTTTTGAATTATTTACAAGAATATTTAATTCAATAATAAATTTTTTCATATTATTATTTAACATTTAATTAAATGTGTTAATATCAATATCATATATGCGTACCATATAAGCACATGTGTGTATCCGTACTATATTATTTCGTATTTTGATGGAATTGACCTCGATAAAGTTTTAATTTTAATATTTCAATTATTTTATATTATATATAGATAAATATATATTGATCATTGATTAATTTGTCCAGTTAAAATTTTAAATTTTATAAATGACAAACAAATTGTATGACTAATAAAAAATATCATACAATTTTAATACTATTTATTCATACATTACTTATGTTTCATTCTATTATTATTTTTGTTGAAGTTCATTTAATTCATTTAAATTTTATGTTTATTTTGTACCCAAAAAATATTTTATGATGATTTATTTAATTATATAAATTGATTAACCCCAATAAAATGTGTGATTCTTCTATCCACACATAGATTATAAACTCTATACACTATTGTATCTATAATAATAAACTAACTTGTTTTCATTTATAAATATATAATTATTTTTATGTGATTCTCATATTTAGTATGTAATTGTCCTTTATTTAATACATTACTAAACTTTATATATATAGTTTCTCAAGTATTTAATTATGCAAGCATTGTTTTAACTGTATAAATTTGAATTAGTAATATAAAATATATTAATCTTTATAAAAGATATAACCTATCCAAATTTCTATTTATTGACATATTAAAAATAAATTGTTTTTATTATAGAAAATTAAAATTCATAATTAGTTATTTATGAAAATATAACATATAATAGTAAGTTATTTGCATTCTTTTCTTCATTCACTCGTAAAATCATCAAAATATAACAGTTTTAATATGTTTCAATAAGTAACTTTTATTTCATATTTAGATTAAAAATAAGCATCACCTTTTATTTTCATCTTATTTTGGTCATTACTATATTTTTTCCGTATATGTAAGATATTGTAATTTTTTTCCCGTATATGTATTTATTTATTTTAAACATTTTGAAAAATCAATTTTATAAATATTTATCAATTTTTATCTTTAATGTATAAATAATAATAACTTTATAAACAATTCTTAACGATTGAAATAGAAAATTGTATTTTATGTCTCTCTTCTTTTCTAATTTAAATTACTTGAATAATAACATATAAGCAATACCTTTTAAAATACCCTTTTATTTATTTAAAATTATATTTGATATTTTTTATTTTTTTATTTAAAGTAAACTTTTAGTATAATCTATTTATGTTAACATTTTTATAAAAAAATATTGTGAAACTAACTAAATATATAACTTATTAATCATTAAACTGTGACTATGCTCTCTTTGTGATTTGTAACATATATAGAAATAATAAAACAAATTTATTCAAGTTCTACTCTTATTTGTTTTTCTAAATTAGATAAACAAAAACATGTATATTTTAATATTGGGGAAAAAATATAAATTATATAAGGAATAGAATAAAATCATTCATGATAAACTCATTAAAGGAGACCCAAAATCACCACAATCCTACAAGAACCATTAAACAATAAGGTAGGACTGAGAGTCTCTCTAATGTAACATAAATATGTAAAACTAAATTGAACTTTGATGTCAATTGGTTTGTTCTCATTGTACTCATTTTGCATTAAACTCCACCACTCTCTCTAATGTCGCTTGATGTCATTCCTCCATTGTATCTAAATAACCTAATAACAAAACAACATAAGCAAAACTGAAAAAGAAAACTTATCAAAACCAAAACAATAACAAACAACATCAACGAACAACATCATCACACTTATCACTCTATTTTCTCATCTAAAGCCTACATTGATATTTAAACTGAAACATTATAAGCCTCTGTAGATCCAAAGATATCAGTGGGAGTGGGAAGAAGAAAAAGGATGATGTAGGTGCAAATGAAGTTATTGGATTTAGGACTATTTATGGGATATGTGATGCATATATAACAGTTGTGGAGTAACAGTTTCTACCTATAGAAGATAAATTGTTTTGTAACCGCCATAGAAGTAGCAGAATGTGTGACTAATATGGAGTGAGTTTTCTTATATGATAGATATACAATAATAAGAAGAGACACTATAAATAATTTTTCTTTGGAATTATTTACAAAAATATTTAATTCAATAAAATTTTTTTCATATTATTATTTAATATTTAATTAAATGTGTTAATATCAATATCATATGTGCGTACCATATAAGCACATGTGTGTATCCGTACTATATTATTTCGTATTTTGATGGAATTGACCTCGATAAAGTTTTAATTTTAATATTTCAATTATTTTATATTATATATAGATAAATATATATTGATCATTGATTAACTTTTCCAGTTAAAATTTTAAATTTTATAAATAACAAACAAATTGTATGACTAATAAAAAATATCATACAATTTTAATACTATTTATTGATACATTACTTATGTTTCATTCTATTAGTATTTTTGTTGAAGTTCATTTAATTCATTTAAATTGTATGTTTATTTTGTACCCAAAAAATATTTTATGATGATTTATTTAATTATATAAATTGATTAACCCCAATAAAATGTGTGATTCTTCTATCCACACATAGATTAAAAACTCTATACACTATTGTATCTATAATAATAAACTAACTTGTTTTCGTTTATAAATATATAGTTATTTTTATGTGATTCTCATATTTAATATGTAATTGTCCTTTATTTAATACATTACTAAACTTTATATATATAGTTTCTCAAGTATTTAATTATGCAATCATTGTTTTAACTGTATAAATTTGAATTAGTAATATAAAATATATTAATCTAATTGATATATTAATCTTTATAAAAGATATAACCTATCCAAATTTCTATTTATTGACATATTAAAAATAAATTGTTTTTGTTATAGAAAATTAAAATTCATAATTAGTTATTTATGAAAATATAACATATAATAGTAAGTTATTTGCATTCTTTTCTTCATTCACTCGTAAAATCATCAAAATATAATAGTTTTAATTTGTTTCAATAAGTAACTTTTATTTCATATTTAGATTAAAAATAAGCATCACCTTTTATTTTCATCTTATTTTGGTCATTACTATATTTTTTCCGTATATGTAAGATATTGTAATTTTTTTCCCGTATATGTATTTATTTATTTTAAACGTTTTGAAAAATCAATTTTATAAATATTTATCAATTTTTATCTTTAATGTATAAATAATAATAACTTTATAAACAATTCTTAACGATTGAAATAGAAAATTGTATTTTATGTCTCTCTTCTTTATAATTTAAATTACTTGAATAATAACATATAAGCAATACCTTTTAAAATACCCTTTTATTTATTTAAAATTATATTTGAGATTTTTTATTTTTTTTATTTAAAGTAACCTTTTAGTATAATCTATTTATGTTAACATTTTTATAAAAAAATATTGTGAAACTAACTAAATATATAACTTATTAATCATTAAACTGTGATTATGCTCTCTTTGTGATTTGTAACATATATAGAAATAATAAAACAAATTTATTCAGGTTCTGCTCTTATTTGTTTTTCTAAATTAGATAAACAGAAACATGCATATTTTAATATTGGGGAAAAAATATAAATTATATAAGGAATAGAATAAAATCATTCATGATAAACTCATTAAAGGAGACCCAAAATCACCACAATCCTACCAGAACCATTAAACAATAAGGTAGTACTGAGAGTCTCTCTAATGTAACATAAATATGTAAAACTAAATTGAACTTTGATGTCAATTGGTTTGTTCTCATTGTACTTATTTTGCATTAAACTCCACCACTCTCTCCAATGTCGCTTGATGTCATTCCTCCATTGTATCTAAATAACCTAATAACAAAACAACATAAGCAAAACTGAAAAAGAAAACTTATCAAAACCAAAACAATAACAAACAACATCAACGAACAACATCATCACACTTATCACTCTATTTTCTCATCTAAAGCCTACATTGATATTTAAACTGAAACATTATAAGCCTCTGTAGATCCAAAGATATCAGTGGGAGTGGGAAGAAGAAAAAGGATGATGTAGGTGCAAATGAAGTTATTGGATTTAGGACTATTTATGGGATATGTGATGCATATATAACAGTTGTGGAGTAACAGTTTCTACCTATAGAAGATAAATTGTTTTGTAACCGCCATAGAAGTAGCAGAATGTGTGACTAGTATGGAGTGAGTTTTCTTATATGATAGATATACAATAATAAGAAGAGACACTATAAATAATTTTTCTTTGGAATTATTTACAAAAATATTTAATTCAATAATAAATTTTTTCATATTATTATTTAATATTTAATTAAATGTGTTAATATCAATATCATATGTGCGTACCATATAAGCACATGTGTGTATCCGTACTATATTATTTCGTATTTTGATGGAATTGACCTCGATAAAGTTTTAATTTTAATATTTCAATTATTTTATATTATATATAGATAAATATATATTGATCATTGATTAATTTGTCCAGTTAAAATTTTAAATTTTATAAATGACAAACAAATTGTATGACTAATAAAAAATATCATACAATTTTAATACTATTTATTCATACATTACTTATGTTTCATTCTATTATTATTTTTGTTGAAGTTCATTTAATTCATTTAAATTGTATGTTTATTTTGTACCCAAAAAATATTTTATGATGATTTATTTAATTATATAAATTGATTAACCCCAATAAAATGTGTGATTCTTCTATCCACACATAGATTATAAACTCTATACACTATTGTATCTATAATAATAAACTAACTTGTTTTCATTTATAAATATATAATTATTTTTATGTGATTCTCATATTTAGTATGTAATTGTCCTTTATTTAATACATTACTAAACTTTATATATATAGTTTCTCAAGTATTTAATTATGCAAGCATTGTTTTAACTGTATAAATTTGAATTAGTAATATAAAATATATTAATCTTTATAAAAGATATAACCTATCCAAATTTCTATTTATTGACATATTAAAAATAAATTGTTTTTATTATAGAAAATTAAAATTCATAATTAGTTATTTATGAAAATATAACATATAATAGTAAGTTATTTGCATTCTTTTCTTCATTCACTCGTAAAATCATCAAAATATAACAGTTTTAATATGTTTCAATAAGTAACTTTTATTTCATATTTAGATTAAAAATAAGCATCACCTTTTATTTTCATCTTATTTTGGTCATTACTATATTTTTTCCGTATATGTAAGATATTGTAATTTTTTTCCCGTATATGTATTTATTTATTTTAAACGTTTTGAAAAATCAATTTTATAAATATTTATCAATTTTTATCTTTAATGTATAAATAATAATAACTTTATAAACAATTCTTAACGATTGAAATAGAAAATTGTATTTTATGTCTCTCTTCTTTTCTAATTTAAATTACTTGAATAATAACATATAAGCAATACCTTTTAAAATACCCTTTTATTTATTTAAAATTATATTTGATATTTTTTATTTTTTTATTTAAAGTAAACTTTTAGTATAATCTATTTATGTTAACATTTTTATAAAAAAATATTGTGAAACTAACTAAATATATAACTTATTAATCATTAAACTGTGACTATGCTCTCTTTGTGATTTGTAACATATATAGAAATATTAAAACAAATTTATTCAAGTTCTACTCTTATTTGTTTTTCTAAATTAGATAAACAAAAACATGTATATTTTAATATTGGGGAAAAAATATAAATTATATAAGGAATAGAATAAAATCATTCATGATAAACTCATTAAAGGAGACCCAAAATCACCACAATCCTACAAGAACCATTAAACAATAAGGTAGGACTGAGAGTCTCTCTAATGTAACATAAATATGTAAAACTAAATTGAACTTTGATGTCAATTGGTTTGTTCTCATTGTACTCATTTTGCATTAAACTCCACCACTCTCTCTAATGTCGCTTGATGTCATTCCTCCATTGTATCTAAATAACCTAATAACAAAACAACATAAGCAAAACTGAAAAAGAAAACTTATCAAAACCAAAACAATAACAAACAACATCAACGAACAACATCATCACACTTATCACTCTATTTTCTCATCTAAAGCCTACATTGATATTTAAACTGAAACATTATAAGCCTCTGTAGATCCAAAGATATCAGTGGGAGTGGGAAGAAGAAAAAGGATGATGTAGGTGCAAATGAAGTTATTGGATTTAGGACTATTTATGGGATATGTGATGCATATATAACAGTTGTGGAGTAACAGTTTCTACCTATAGAAGATAAATTGTTTTGTAACCGCCATAGAAGTAGCAGAATGTGTGACTAATATGGAGTGAGTTTTCTTATATGATAGATATACAATAATAAGAAGAGACACTATAAATAATTTTTCTTTGGAATTATTTACAAAAATATTTAATTCAATAATAAATTTTTTCATATTATTATTAATATTTAATTAAATGTGTTAATATCAATATCATATGTGCGTACCATATAAGCACATGTGTGTATCCGTACTATATTATTTCGTATTTTGATGGAATTGACCTCGATAAAGTTTTAATTTTAATATTTCAATTATTTTATATTATATATAGATAAATATATATTGATCATTGATTAACTTTTCCAGTTAAAATTTTAAATTTTATAAATAACAAACAAATTGTATGACTAATAAAAAATATCATACAATTTTAATACTATTTATTGATACATTACTTATGTTTCATTCTATTAGTATTTTTGTTGAAGTTCATTTAATTCATTTAAATTGTATGTTTATTTTGTACCCAAAAAATATTTTATGATGATTTATTTAATTATATAAATTGATTAACCCCAATAAAATGTGTGATTCTTCTATCCACACATAGATTAAAAACTCTATACACTATTGTATCTATAATAATAAACTAACTTGTTTTCGTTTATAAATATATAGTTATTTTTATGTGATTCTCATATTTAATATGTAATTGTCCTTTATTTAATACATTACTAAACTTTATATATATAGTTTCTCAAGTATTTAATTATGCAATCATTGTTTTAACTGTATAAATTTGAATTAGTAATATAAAATATATTAATCTAATTGATATATTAATCTTTATAAAAGATATAACCTATCCAAATTTCTATTTATTGACATATTAAAAATAATTTGTTTTTATTATAGAAAATTAAAATTCATAATTAGTTATTTATGAAAATATAACATATAATAGTAAGTTATTTGCATTCTTTTCTTCATTCACTCGTAAAATCATCAAAATATAACAGTTTTAATTTGTTTCAATAAGTAACTTTTATTTCATATTTAGATTAAAAATAAGCATCACCTTTTATTTTCATCTTATTTTGGTCATTACTATATTTTTTCCGTATAAGTAAGATATTGTAATTTTTTCCCCGTATATGTATTTATTTATTTTAAATGTTTTGAAAAATCAATTTTATAAATATTTATCAATTTTTATCTTTAATGTATAAATAATAATAACTTTATAAACAATTCTTAACGATTGAAATAGAAAATTGTATTTTATGTCTCTCTTCTTTATAATTTAAATTACTTGAATAATAACATATAAGCAATACCTTTTAAAATACCCTTTTATTTATTTAAAATTATATTTGAGATTTTTTATTTTTTATTTTATTTATTTAAAGTAACCTTTTAGTATAATCTATTTATGTTAACATTTTTATAAAAAAATATTGTGAAACTAACTAAATATATAACTTATTAATCATTAAACTGTGATTATGCTCTCTTTGTGATTTGTAACATATATAGAAATAATAAAACAAATTTATCCAGGTTCTACTCTTATTTGTTTTTCTAAATTAGATAAACAAAAACATGCATATTTTAATATTGGGGAAAAAATATAAATTATATAAGGAATAGAATAAAATCATTCATGATAAACTCATTAAAGGTGACCCAAAATCACCACAATCCTACCAGAACCATTAAACAATAAGGTAGTACTGAGAGTCTCTCTAATGTAACATAAATATGTAAAACTAAATTGAACTTTGATGTCAATTGGTTTGTTCTCATTGTACTCATTTTGCATTAAACTCCACCACTCTCTCCAGTGTCGCTTGATGTCATTCCTCCATTGTATCTAAATAACCTAAGAACAAAACAACATAAGCAAAACTGAAAAAGAAAACTTATCAAAACCAAAACAATAACAAACAACATCAACGAACAACATCATCACACTTATCACTCTATTTTCTCATCTAAAGCCTACATTGATATTTAAACTGAAACATTATAACCCTCTGTAGATCCAATGATATCAGTGGGAGTGGGAAGAAGAAAAAGGATGATGTAGGTGCAAATGAAGTTATTGGATTTAGGACTATTTATGGGATATGTGATGCATATATAACAGTTGTGGAGTAACAGTTTCTACCTATAGAAGATAAATTGTTTTGTAAACGCCATAGAAGTAGCAGAATGTGTGACTAATATGGAGTGAGTTTTCTTATATGATAGATATACAATAATAAGAAGAGACACTATAAATAATTTTTCTTTGGAATTATTTACAAAAATATTTAATTCAATAATAAATTTTTTCATATTATTATTTAATATTTAATTAAATGTGTTAATATCAATATCATATGTGCGTACCATATAAGCACATGTGTGTATCCGTACTATATTATTTCGTATTTTGATGGAATTGACCTCGATAAAGTTTTAATTTTAATATTTCAATTATTTTATATTATATATAGATAAATATATATTGATCATTGATTAATTTTTCCAGTTAAAATTTTAAATTTTATAAATAACAAACAAATTGTATGACTAATAAAAAATATCATACAATTTTAATACTATTTATTGATACATTACTTATGTTTCATTCTATTAGTATTTTTGTTGAAGTTCATTTAATTCATTTAAATTGTATGTTTATTTTGTACCCAAAAAATATTTTATGATGATTTATTTAATTATATAAATTGATTAACCCCAATAAAATGTGTGATTCTTCTATCCACACATAGATTAAAAACTCTATACACTATTGTATCTATAATAATAAACTAACTTGTTTTCGTTTATAAATATATAGTTATTTTTATGTGATTCTCATATTTAATATGTAATTGTCCTTTATTTAATACATTACTAAACTTTATATATATAGTTTCTCAAGTATTTAATTATGCAATCATTGTTTTAACTGTATAAATTTGAATTAGTAATATAAAATATATTAATCTAATTGATATATTAATCTTTATAAAAGATATAACCTATCCAAATTTCTATTTATTGACATATTAAAAATAAATTGCTTTTATTATAGAAAATTAAAATTCATAATTAGTTATTTATGAAAATATAACATATAATAGTAAGTTATTTGCATTCTTTTCTTCATTCACTCGTAAAATCATCAAAATATAACAGTTTTAATTTGTTTCAATAAGTAACTTTTATTTCATATTTAGATTAAAAATAAGCATCACCTTTTATTTTCATCTTATTTTGGTCATTACTATATTTTTTCCGTATAAGTAAGATATTGTAATTTTTTTCCCGTATATGTATTTATTTATTTTAAATGTTTTGAAAAATCAATTTTATAAATATTTATCAATTTTTATCTTTAATGTATAAATAATAATAACTTTATAAACAATTATTAACGATTGAAATAGAAAATTGAATTTTATGTCTCTCTTCTTTATAATTTAAATTACTTGAATAATAACATATAAGCAATACCTTTTAAAATACCCTTTTATTTATTTAAAATTATATTTGAGATTTTTTATTTTTTATTTTATTTATTTAAAGTAACCTTTTAGTATAATCTATTTATGTTAACATTTTTATAAAAAAATATTGTGAAACTAACTAAATATATAACTTATTAATCATTAAACTGTGATTATGCCCTCTTTGTGATTTGTAACATATATAGAAATAATAAAACAAATTTATTCAGGTTCTACTCTTATTTGTTTTTCTAAATTAGATAAACAAAAACATGCATATCTTCATATTGGGGGAAAAATATAAATTGTATAAGGAATAGAATAAAATCATTCATGATAAACTCATTAAAGGAGACCCAAAATAACCACAATCCTACAAGAACCCTTAAACAATAAGGTAGGACTGAGAGTCTCTCCAATGCAACATTACTATATAAAAATAAATTGAACTAAGATGTCAATTGGTTTGTTCTCAGTATACTCATTTTGCATTAAAATCCACCACTCTCTCCAATGTCGCTTGATGTCATTCCTCCATTGTATCTAAATAACATAAGAACAAAATAACATAAGTAAAAAATGAAAAAGAAAACTTATCAAAACCAAAACAATAACAAACAACATCAATGAACAACATCATAACACTTATCACTCTATTTTCTCATCTAAAGCCTACATTGATATTTAAACTGAAACATTAGAAGCCTCTGTAGATCCAAAGATATCAGTGGGAGCGGGAAGAAGAAAAAGGCTGATGTATTTGCAAATGAAGTTATTGGATTTAGGTCTATTTATGGGATATGTGATGCATATATAACAGTTGTGGAGTAACAGTTTCTACCTATAGAAGATAAATTGTTTTGTAACCGCCATAGAAGTAGCAGAATGTGTGACTAATATGGAGTGAGTTTTCTTATATGATAATAAATTTTTTCATATTATTATTTAATATTTAATGAAATGTGTTAATATCAATATCATATGTGCGTACCATATAAGCACCTGTGTGTATCCGTACTATATTATTTCGTATTTTGATGGAATTGACCCCGATAAAGTTTTAATTTTAATATTTCAATTATTTCATATTATATATAGATAAATATATATTTATCATTCATTAGTTTGTCCGGTTAAAATTATAAATTTTATAAATGACAAACAAATTGTATGACTAATAAAAAATATCATACAATTTTAATACTATTTATTCATACATTACTTATGTTTAATTCTATTAGTATTTTTATTGAAGTTCATTTAATTCATTTAAATTTTATGTTTATTTTGTTTTCAAAAAATATTGTATGATGATTTATTTAATTATACAAATTGATTAACCCCAATAAAATGTGTGATTCTTCTATCCACACATAGATTAAAAACTCTATACACTACTGTATCTATAATAATAAACTAACTTATTTTCGTTTATAAATATATAATTATTTTCATGTGATTCTCATATTTAATATGTAATTGTCCTTTATTTAATACATTACTAAACTTTATATATGTATATGTATATATATATATATATATATATATATATATATATATATATATATATATATATATATATATATATATATATATTATATATATATATATATATATATATATATATATATATATATATATATATATATATATATATATATATATATATATATATATATATATATATATATATATATATATATATATATATATAGTTTCTTAAGTATTTAATTGTGCAAGCATTGTTTTAACTGTATAAATTTGAATTAGTAATATAAAATATATTAATCTAATTGATATATTAATCTTCATAAAAGATATAACCTATCCAAATTTCTATTCATTGACGTATTAAAATAAATCGTTTTTATTATAGAAAATTAAAATTCATAATTAGTTATTTATGAAAATATAACATATAATAGTAAGTTATTTGCATTCTTTTCTTCATTCACTCGTAAAATCATCAAAATATAACAATTTTAATATATTTCAATAAGTAACTTTTATTTCATATTTAGATTAACAATAAGCATCACCTTTTATTTTTATCTTATTTTGATCATTACTATATTTTTTCAGTATATGTAAGATATTGTAATTTTTTCCTGTATGAGTATTTATTTATTTTAAAAGTTTTGAAAAATCAATTTTATAAATATTTATCAATTTTTAAGTTCAATGTAGAAATAATAATAACTTTATAAATAATTCTAAATGATAGAAATAGAAAATTGTATTTTATGTCTCTCTTCTTTATAATTTAAATTACTTGAATAATAACATATAAGCAATACCTTTTAAAATACCCTTTTATTTATTTAAAATTATATTTGACATTTTTTATTTTTTATTTTATTTATTTAAAGTAACCTTTTATAATAATCTATTTATGTTAACATTTTTATAAAAAAATATTGTGAAACTAATTAAATATATAACTTATTAATCATTAAACTGTGATTATGCTCTCTTTGTGATTTGTAACATATATAGAAATAATAAAACAAATTTATTCAGGTTCTACTCTTATTTGTTTTTCTAAATTAGATAAACAAAAACATGCATATCTTCATATTGGGGGAAAAATATAAATTGTTTAAGGAATAGAATAAAATCATTCATGATAAACTCATTAAAGGAGACCCAAAATCACCACAATCCTACAAGAACCATTAAACAATAAGGTAGGACTGAGAGTCTCTCCAACGTAACATAAATATATAAAACTAAATCGAACTAAGATGTCAATTGGTTTGTTCTCATTATGCTCATTTTTATTCAAACTCCACCACTCTCTCCAATGTCGCTTGATATCATTCCTCCATCGTATCTAAATAACACAAGAACACAATAACATAAGGAAAAATGAAAAAGAAAACTTATCAAAACCAAAACAATAACAAACAACATCAATGAACAACATCATCACACTTATCACTCTATATTGTCATCTAAAGCCTACATTGATATTTAAACTGAAACATTAGAAGCCTCTGTAGATCCAAAGATATCAGTGGGAGTGGGAAGAAGAAAAAGGCTGATATAGGTGCAAATGATGTTATTGGATTTAAGACTATTTATGGGATATGTGATGCATATATAACAGTTGTGGAGTAACAGTTTGTACCTATAGAAGATAAATTGTTTTGTAACCTCCATAGAAGTAGCAGAATGTGTGACTAATATGGAGTAAGTTTTCTTATATGATAGATATACAATAATAATAAGAGACACTATAAATAATTTTGTTTTGGAATTATTTACAAAAATATTTAATTCAATAATAAATTTTTTCATATTATTATTTAATATTTAATTAAATGTGTTAATATCAATATCATATGTGCGTACCATATAAGCACATGTGTGTATCCGTACTATATTATTTCGTATTTTGATGGAATTGACCCCGATAAAGTTTTAATTTTAATATTTTAATTATTTTATATTATATATAGATAAATATATATTGATAATTGATTAATTTGTCCGGTTAAAATTTTAAATTTTATAAATGACAAACAAATTGTATGACTAATAAAAAATATCATAGAATTTTAATACTATTTATTCATACATTACTTATGTTTCATTCTATTAGTATGTTTATCGAAGTTCATTTAATTCATTTAAATTGTATGTTTATTTTGTACCCAAAAAATATTGTATGATGATTTATTTAAATATATAAATTGATTAACCCCAATAAAATGTGTGATTCTTCTATCCACACATAGATTAAAAACTCTATACACTATTGTATCTATATAATAAACTAACTTGTTTTCGTTTATAAATATATAATTATTTTTATGTGATTCTCATGTTTAATATGTAATTGTCCTTTATTTAATACATTACTAAACTTTATTTTATTTATTTAAAGTAACCTTTTATAATAATCTATTTATGTTAACATTTTTATAAAAAAATATTGTGAAACTAATTAAATATATAACTTATTAATCATTAAACTGTGATTATGCTCTCTTTGTGATTTGTAACATATATAGAAATAATAAAACAAATTTATTCAGGTTCTACTCTTATTTGTTTTCTAAATTAGATAAACAAAAACATGCATATCTTCATATTGGGGGAAAAATATAAATTGTTTAAGGAATAGAATAAAATCATTCATGATAAACTCATTAAAGGAGACCCAAAATCACCACAATCCTACAAGAACCATTAAACAATAAGGTAGGACTGAGAGTCTCTCCAACGTAACATAAATATATAAAACTAAATCGAACTAAGATGTCAATTGGTTTGTTCTCATTATGCTCATTTTTATTCAAACTCCACCACTCTCTCCAATGTCGCTTGATATCATTCCTCCATCGTATCTAAATAACACAAGAACACAATAACATAAGGAAAAATGAAAAAGAAAACTTATCAAAACCAAAACAATAACAAACAACATCAATGAACAACATCATCACACTTATCACTCTATATTGTCATCTAAAGCCTACATTGATATTTAAACTGAAACATTAGAAAGCCTCTGTAGATCCAAAGATATCAGTGGGAGTGGGAAGAAGAAAAAGGCTGATATAGGTGCAAATGATGTTATTGGATTTAAGACTATTTATGGGATATGTGATGCATATATAACAGTTGTGGAGTAACAGTTTGTACCTATAGAAGATAAATTGTTTTGTAACCTCCATAGAAGTAGCAGAATGTGTGACTAATATGGAGTAAGTTTTCTTATATGATAGATATACAATAATAATAAGAGACACTATAAATAATTTTGTTTTGGAATTATTACAAAAATATTTAATTCAATAATAAATTTTTTCATATTATTATTTAATATTTAATTAAATGTGTTAATATCAATATCATATGTGCGTACCATATAAGCACATGTGTGTATCCGTACTATATTATTTCGTATTTTGATGGAATTGACCCCGATAAAGTTTTAATTTTAATATTTTAATTATTTTATATTATATATAGATAAATATATATTGATAATTGATTAATTTGTCCGGTTAAAATTTAAATTTTATAAATGACAAACAAATTGTATGACTAATAAAAAATATCATAGAATTTTAATACTATTTATTCATACATTACTTATGTTTCATTCTATTAGTATGTTTATCGAAGTTCATTTAATTCATTTAAATTGTATGTTTATTTTGTACCCAAAAAATATTGTATGATGATTTATTTAAATATATAAATTGATTAACCCCAATAAAATGTGTGATTCTTCTATCCACACATAGATTAAAAACTCTATACACTATTGTATCTATAATAATAAACTAACTTGTTTTCGTTTATAAATATATAATTATTTTTATGTGATTCTCATGTTTAATATGTAATTGTCCTTTATTTAATACATTACTAAACTTTATTTTATTTATTTAAAGTAACCTTTTATAATAATCTATTTATGTTAACATTTTTATAAAAAAATATTGTGAAACTAATTAAATATATAACTTATTAATCATTAAACTGTGATTATGCTCTCTTTGTGATTTGTAACATATATAGAAATAATAAAACAAATTTATTCAGGTTCTACTCTTATTTGTTTTTCTAAATTAGATAAACAAAAACATGCATATCTTCATATTGGGGGAAAAATATAAATTGTTTAAGGAATAGAATAAAATCATTCATGATAAACTCATTAAAGGAGACCCAAAATCACCACAATCCTACAAGAACCATTAAACAATAAGGTAGGACTGAGAGTCTCTCCAACGTAACATAAATATATAAAACTAAATCGAACTAAGATGTCAATTGGTTTGTTCTCATTATGCTCATTTTTATTCAAACTCCACCACTCTCTCCAATGTCGCTTGATATCATTCCTCCATCGTATCTAAATAACACAAGAACACAATAACATAAGGAAAAATGAAAAAGAAAACTTATCAAAACCAAAACAATAACAAACAACATCAATGAACAACATCATCACACTTATCACTCTATATTGTCATCTAAAGCCTACATTGATATTTAAACTGAAACATTAGAAGCCTCTGTAGATCCAAAGATATCAGTGGGAGTGGGAAGAAGAAAAAGGCTGATGTAGGTGCAAATGATGTTATTGGATTTAAGACTATTTATGGGATATGTGATGCATATATAACAGTTGTGGAGTAACAGTTTCTACCTATAGAAGATAAATTGTTTTGTAACCTCCATAGAAGTAGCAGAATGTGTGACTAATATGGAGTGAGTTTTCTTATATGATAGATATACAATAATAAGAAGAGACACTATAATTAATTTTGTTTTGGAATTATTTACAAAAATATTTAATTCAATAATAAATTTTTTCATATTATTATTTAATATTTAATTAAATGTGTTAATATCAATATCATATGTGCGTACCATATAAGCACATGTGTGTATCCGTACTATATTATTTCGTATTTTGATGGAATTGACCCCGATAAAGTTTTAATTTTAATATTTTAATTATTTTATATTATATATAGATAAATATATATTGATAATTGATTAATTTGTCCGGTTAAAATTTTAAATTTTATAAATGACAAAAAAATTGTATGACTAATAAAAAATATCATAGAATTTTAATACTATTTATTCATACATTACTTATGTTTCATTCTATTAGTATGTTTATCGAAGTTCATTTAATTCATTTAAATTGTATGTTTATTTTGTACCCAAAAAATATTGTATGATGATTTATTTAAATATATAAATTGATTAACCCCAATAAAATGTGTGATTCTTCTATCCACACATAGATTAAAAACTCTATACACTATTGTATCTATAATAATAAACTAACTTGTTTTCGTTTATAAATATATAATTATTTTTATGTGATTCTCATGTTTAATATGTAATTGTCCTTTATTTAATACATTACTAAACTTTATTTTATTTATTTAAAGTAACCTTTTATAATAATCTATTTATGTTAACATTTTTATAAAAAAATATTGTGAAACTAATTAAATATATAACTTATTAATCATTAAACTGTGATTATGCTCTCTTTGTGATTTGTAACATATATAGAAATAATAAAACAAATTTATTCAGGTTCTACTCTTATTTGTTTTTCTAAATTAGATAAACAAAAACATGCATATCTTCATATTGGGGGAAAAATATAAATTGTTTAAGGAATAGAATAAAATCATTCATGATAAACTCATTAAAGGAGACCCAAAATCACCACAATCCTACAAGAACCATTAAACAATAAGGTAGGACTGAGAGTCTCTCCAACGTAACATAAATATATAAAACTAAATCGAACTAAGATGTCAATTGGTTTGTTCTCATTATGCTCATTTTTATTCAAACTCCACCACTCTCTCCAATGTCGCTTGATATCATTCCTCCATCGTATCTAAATAACACAAGAACACAATAACATAAGGAAAAATGAAAAAGAAAACTTATCAAAACCAAAACAATAACAAACAACATCAATGAACAACATCATCACACTTATCACTCTATATTGTCATCTAAAGCCTACATTGATATTTAAACTGAAACATTAGAAGCCTCTGTAGATCCAAAGATATCAGTGGGAGTGGGAAGAAGAAAAAGGCTGATGTAGGTGCAAATGATGTTATTGGATTTAAGACTATTTATGGGATATGTGATGCATATATAACAGTTGTGGAGTAACAGTTTCTACCTATAGAAGATAAATTGTTTTGTAACCTCCATAGAAGTAGCAGAATGTGTGACTAATATGGAGTGAGTTTTCTTATATGATAGATATACAATAATAAGAAGAGACACTATAATTAATTTTGTTTTGGAATTATTTACAAAAATATTTAATTCAATAATAAATTTTTTCATATTATTATTTAATATTTAATTAAATGTGTTAATATCAATATCATATGTGCGTACCATATAAGCACATGTGTGTATCCGTACTATATTATTTCGTATTTTGATGGAATTGACCCCGATAAAGTTTTAATTTTAATATTTTAATTATTTTATATTATATATAGATAAATATATATTGATAATTGATTAATTTGTCCGGTTAAAATTTTAAATTTTATAAATGACAAACAAATTGTATGACTAATAAAAAATATCATAGAATTTTAATACTATTTATTCATACATTACTTATGTTTCATTCTATTAGTATGTTTATCGAAGTTCATTTAATTCATTTAAATTGTATGTTTATTTTGTACCCAAAAAATATTGTATGATGATTTATTTAAATATATAAATTGATTAACCCCAATAAAATGTGTGATTCTTCTATCCACACATAGATTAAAAACTCTATACACTATTGTATCTATAATAATAAACTAACTTGTTTTCGTTTATAAATATATAATTATTTTTATGTGATTCTCATGTTTAATATGTAATTGTCCTTTATTTAATACATTACTAAACTTTATTTTATTTATTTAAAGTAACCTTTTATAATAATCTATTTATGTTAACATTTTTATAAAAAAATATTGTGAAACTAATTAAATATATAACTTATTAATCATTAAACTGTGATTATGCTCTCTTTGTGATTTGTAACATATATAGAAATAATAAAACAAATTTATTCAGGTTCTACTCTTATTTGTTTTTCTAAATTAGATAAACAAAAACATGCATATCTTCATATTGGGGGAAAAATATAAATTGTTTAAGGAATAGAATAAAATCATTCATGATAAACTCATTAAAGGAGACCCAAAATCACCACAATCCTACAAGAACCATTAAACAATAAGGTAGGACTGAGAGTCTCTCCAACGTAACATAAATATATAAAACTAAATCGAACTAAGATGTCAATTGGTTTGTTCTCATTATGCTCATTTTTATTCAAACTCCACCACTCTCTCCAATGTCGCTTGATATCATTCCTCCATCGTATCTAAATAACACAAGAACACAATAACATAAGGAAAAATGAAAAAGAAAACTTATCAAAACCAAAACAATAACAAACAACATCAATGAACAACATCATCACACTTATCACTGTATATTCTCATCTAAAGCCTACATTGATATTTAAACTGAAACATTAGAAGCCTCTGTAGATCCAAAGATATCAGTGGGAGGGGGAAGAAGAAAAAGGCTGATGTAGGTGCAAATGATGTTATTGGATTTAAGACTATTTATGGGATATGTGATGCATATATAACAGTTGTGGAGTAACAGTTTCTACCTATAGAAGATAAATTGTTTTGTAACCGCTATAGAAATAGCAGAATGTGTGACTAATATGGAGTGAGTTTTCTTATATGATAGATATACAATAATAAGAAGAGACACTATAATTAATTTTGTTTTGGAATTATTTACAAAAATATTTAATTCAATACTAAATTTTTTCATATTATTATTTAATATTTAATTAAATGTGTTAATATCAATATCATATGTGCGTACCATATAAGCACATGTGTGTATCCGTACTATATTATTTTGTATTTTGATGGAATTGACCTCGATAAATTTTTAATTTTAAAATTTCAATTATTTTATATTATATATAGATAAATATATATTGATCATCGATTAATTTGTCCGGTTAAAATTTTAAATTTTATAAATGACAAACAAATTGTATGACTAATAAAAAATATCATACAATTTTTAATACTATTTATTCATACATTACTTATGTTTCATTCTATTAGTATTTTTATTGAAGTTCAGTTAATTCATTTAAATTGTATGTTTATTTTGTACCCAAAAAATATTGTATGATGATTTATTTAATTATATAAATTGATTAACCCCAATAAAATGTGTGATTCTTCTATCCACACATAGATTAAAAACTCTATACACTATTGTATCTATAACAATAAACTAACTTGTTTTCGTTTATAAATATATAATTATTTTTATGTGATTCTCATATTTAATATGTAATTGTCCTTTATTTAATACATTACTAAACTTTATATATATATATATATATATATATATATATATATATATATATATATATATATATATATATATATATATATATATATTATATATATATTAATCTTCATAAAAGATATAACACATCCAAATTTCTATTCATTGACGTATTAAAAATAAATTGTTTTATTATAGAAAATTAAAATTCATAATTAGTTATTTATGAAAATATAACATATAATAGTAAGTTATTTGCATTCTTTTCTTCATTCATTCGTAAAATCATCAAAAATATAACAGTTTTAATATGTTTCAATAAGTAACTTTTATTTCATATTTAGATTAAAAATAAGCATCACCTTTTATTTTCATCTTATTTTGGTCATTACTATATTTTTTCCGTATATGTAAGATATTGTAATTTTTTTCCCGTATATGTATTTATTTATTTTAAATGTTTTGAAAAATCAATTTTATAAATATTTATCAATTTTTATCCTTAATGTATAAATAATAATAACTTTATAAACAATTCTTAACGATTGAAATAGAAAATTGTATTTTATGTCTCTCTTCTTTATAATTTAAATTACTTGAATAATAACATATAAGCAATACCTTTTAAAATACCCTTTTATTTATTTAAAATTATATTTGAGATTTTTTATTTTTTATTTTATTTATTTAAAGTAACCTTTTAGTATAATCTATTTATGTTAACATTTTTATAAAAAAATATTGTGAAACTAACTAAATATATAACTTATTAATCATTAAACTGTGATTATGCTCTCTTTGTGATTTGTAACATATATAGAAATAATAAAACAAATTTATTCAGGTTCTACTCTTATTTGTTTTTCTAAATAGATAAACAAAAACATGCATATTTTCATATGGGGAAAAAAATATAAATTATATAAGGATATAATAAAATCATTCATGATAAAACTCATTAAAGGAGACCCAAAATCACCACAATCCTACAAGAACCATTAAACAATAGGGTAGGACTGAGAGTCTCTCCAATGTAACATAAATATATAAAACTAAATTGAACTAAGATGTCAATTGGTTTGTTCTCATTATACTCATTTTGCTTCAAACTCCACCACTCTCCCCAATGTCGCTTGATGTCATTCCTCCATCGTATCTAAACAACATAAGAACACAACAACATAAGGAAAAATGAAAAAGAAAACTAATCAAAACCAAAACAATAACAAACAACATCAATGAACAACATCATCACACTTATCACTGTATATTCTCATCTAAAGCCTACGTTGATATTTAAACTGAAACATTAGAAGCCTCTGTAGATCCAAAGATATCAGTGGGAGTGGGAAGAAGAAAAAGGCTGATGTAGGTGCAAAAGATGTTTTTGGATTTAGGACTATTTATGGGATATGTGATGCATATATAACAGTTGTGGAGTAACAGTTTTCTACCTATAGAAGATAAATTGTTTTGTAACGGCCATAGAAGTAGCAGAATGTGTGACTAATATGGAGTGAGTTTTCTTATATGATAGATATACAATAATTAGAAAGAGACACTATAAATAATTTTTCTTTGGAATTATTTACAAAAATATTTAATTCAATAATAGATTATTTCATATTATTATTTAATATTTAATTAAATGTGTTAATATCAATATCATATGTGCGTACCATATAAGCACATGTGTGTATCCGTACTATATTATTTCGTATTTTGATGGAATTGACCTCGATAAAGTTTTAATTTTAATATTTCAATTATTTTATATTATATATAGATAAATATATATTGATCATTGATTAATTTGTCCGGTTAAAATTTTAAATTTTATAAATGACAAACAAATTGTATGACTAATAAAAAATATCATACAATTTTAATACTATTTATTCATACATTACTTATGTTTCATTCTATTAGTATTGTTTGTTGAAGTTCATTTAATTCATTTAAATTGTATGTTTATTTTGTACCCAAAAAATATTGTATGATGATTTATTTAATTATATAAATTGATTAACCCCAATAAAATATGTGATTCTTCTATCCACACATAGATTAAAAACTCTATACACTATTCTAATCTATAATAATAAACTAGCTTGTTTCGTTTATAAATATATAATTATTTTTATGTGATTCTCATATTTAATATGTAATTGTCCTTTATTTAATACATTACTAAACTTTATATATATATATATATATATATATATATATTATATATATATATATATATATATATATATATATATATATATATATATATATATATATATATATATAATTATATATATATATATATATATATATATATATATAGTATAATATATATATATATATATTATATATATATATATATATATATATATATATATATATATATATATATATATATATATATAGTTTCTCAAGTACTTAATTATGCAAGCATTGTTTTAACTGTATAAATTTGAATTAGTAATATAAAAATATATTAATCTAATTGATATATTAATCTTCATAAAAGATATAACCTATCCAAATTTCTATTCATTGACATATTAAAAATAAATCGTTTTTTATTATAGAAAATTAAAATTCATAATTAGTTATTTATGAAAAGATAACATATAATAGTAAGTTATTTGCATTCTTTTCTTCATTCACTCGTAAAATCATCAAAATATAACAGTTTTAATATGTTTCAATAAGTAACTTTTATGTCATATTTAGATTAACAATAAGCATCACCTTTTATTTTTATCTTATTTTTGGTCATTACTATATTTTTTTCCGTATATGTAAGATATTGTAATTTTTTTCCCGTATATGTATTTATTTATTTTAAATGTTTGAAAAATCAATTTTATAAATATTTTTCAATTTTTATCTTTAATGTAGAAATAATAATAACTTTATAAACAATTCTTAACGATTGAAATAGAAAATTGTATTTTATGTCTCTCTTCTTTATAATTTAAATTACTTGAATAATAACATATAAGCAATACCTTTTAAAATACCCTTTTATTTATTTAAAATTATATTTGAGATTTTTTATTTTTTATTTTATTTATTTAAAGAAACCTTTTAGTATAATCTATTTATGTTAACATTTTTATAAAAAAATATTGTGAAACTAACTAAATATATAACTTATTAATCATTAAACTGTGATTATGCTCTCTTTGTGACTTGTAACATATATAGAAATATAAAACAAATTTATTCAGGTTCTACTCTTATTTGTTTTTCTAAATTAGATAAACAAAAACATGCATATCTTCATATTAGGGGGAAAAATATAAATTGTATAAGGAATAGAATAAAATCATTCATGATAAACTCATTAAAGGAGACCCAAAATAACCACAATCCTACAAGAACCATTAAACAATAAGGTAGGACTGAGAGTCTCTCCAACGTGACATAAATATATCAAACTAAATCGAACTAAGATGTCAATTGGTTTGTTCTAATTATACTAACATTGCTTCAAAGTCCACCACTCTCTCCAATGTCGCTTGATGTCATTCCTCCATCGTATCTAAACAACTTAAGAACAAAATAACATAAGGAAAAAAATGAAAAGGAAAACTTATCAAAACCAAAACAATAACAAACAACATCAATGAACAACATCATCACACTTATCACTGTATATTCTCATCTAAAGCCTACATTGATATTTAAACTGAAACATTAGAAGCCTTTGTAGATCCAAAGATATCAGTGGGAGTGGGAAGAAGAAAAAGGCTGATGTATTTGCAAATGATGTTATTGGATTAAGGACTATTTATGGGATATGTGATGCATATATAACAGTTGTGGAGTAACAATTTCTACCTATAGAAGATAAATTGTTTTGTAACCGCCATAGAAGTAGCAGAATGTGTGACTAATATGGAGTGAGTTTTCTTATATGATAGATATACAATAATAAGAAGAGACACTATAAATAATTTTTCTTTGGAATTATTTACAAAAATATTTAATTCAATAATAAATTTTTTCATATTATTATTTAATATTTAATTAAATGTGTTAATATCAATATCATATGTGCGTACCATATAAGCACATGTGTGTATCCGTACTACATTATTTCGTATTTTGATGGAATTGACCTCGATAAAGTTTTAATTTTAATATTTCAGTTATTTTATAATATATATAGATAATATTATATTGATCATTGATTAATTTGTCCAGTTAAAATTTTAAATTTTATAAATGACAAACAAATTGTATGACTAATAAAAAATATCATACAATTTTAATACTATTTATTCATACATTACTTATGTTTCATTCTATTAGTATTTTTGTTGAAGTTTATTTAATTCATTTAAAATGTATGTTTATTTTGTACCCAAAAAATATTTTATGATGATTTATTTAATTATATAAATTGATTAACCCCAATAAAATGTGTGATTCTTCTATCCACACATAGATTAAAAAACTCTATACACTATTGTTTCTATAATAATAAACTAACTTGTTTTCGTTTATAAATATATAATTATTTTTATGTGATTCTCATATTTAATATGTAATTGTCCTTTATTTAATACATTACTAAATTATATATATATATATATATATATATATATATATATATATATATATATATATATATATATATATATATATATATATATATATATAATATATATATATATATATATATATATATATATATATATATATATATATATATATATATATATATATATATATATAGTTTCTCAAGTATTTAATTATGAAAGCATTGTTTTAACTGTATAAATTAGAATTAGTAATATAAAATATATTAATCTAATTGATATATTAATCTTTATAAAAGATATAACCTATCCAAATTTCTATTTATTGACATATTAAAAATAAATTGTTTTTATTATAGAAAATTAAAATTCATAATTAGTTATTTATGAAAATATAACATATAATAGTAAGTTATTTGCATTCTTTTCTTCATTCACTCGTAAAATCATCAAAATATAACAGTTTTAATATGTTTCAATAAGTAACTTTTATTTCATATTTAGATTAAAAATAATCATCACCTTTTATTTTCATCTTATTTTGGTCATTACTATATTTTTTCCGTATATGTAAGATATTGTAATTTTTTTCCCGTATATGTATTTATTTATTTTAAATGTTTTGAAAAATCAATTTTATAAATATTTATCAATTTTTATCCTTAATGTATAAATAATAATAACTTTATAAACAATTCTTAACGATTGAAATAGAAAATTGTATTTTATGTCTCTCTTCTTTATAATTTAAATTACTTGAATAATAACATATAAGCAATACCTTTTAAAATTAACCTTTTATTTATTTAAAATTATATTTGAGATTTTATATTTTTTATTTTATTTATTTAAAGTAACCTTTTAGTATAATCTATTTATGTTAACATTTTTATAAAAAAATATTGTGAAACTAACTAAATATATAACTTATTAATCATTAAACTGTGATTATGCTCTCTTTGTGATTTGTAACATATATAGAAATAATAAAACAAATTTATTCAGGTTCTACTCTTATTTGTTTTTTCTAAATTATATAAACAAAAACATGCATATTTTCATATTGGGGAAAAAATATAAATTATATAAGGAATATAATAAAATCATTCATGATAAACTCATTAAAGGAGACCCAAAATCACCACAATCCTACAAGAACCATTAAACAATAGGGTAGGACTGAGAGTCTCTCCAATGTAACATAAATATATAAAACTAAATTGAACTAAGATGTCAATTGGTTTGTTCTCATTATACTCATTTTGCTTCAAACTTCACCACTCTCCCCAAATGTCGCTTGATGTCATTCCTCATCGTATCTAAACAACATAAGAACACAACAACATAAGGAAAAATGATAAAGAAAACTAATCAAATCCAAAACAATAACAAACAACATCAATGAACAAACATCATCACACTTATCACTGTATATTCTCATCTAAAGCCTACATTGATATTTAAACTGAAAACATTAGAAGCCTCTGTAGATCCAAAGATATCAGTGGGAGTGGGAAGAAGAAAAAGGCTGATGTAGGTGCAAATGATGTTATTGGATTTAGTACTATTTATGGGATATGTGATGCATATATAACAGTTGTGGAGTAACCGTTTTCTACCTATAGAAGATAAATTGTTTTGTAACCGCCATAGAAGTAGCAGAATGTGTGACTAATATGCAGTGAGTTTTTCTTATATGATAAATATACAATAATAAGAAGAGACACTATAAATAATTTTTCTTTGGAATTATTTACAAAAATATTTAATTCAATAATAAATTTTTTCATATTATTATTTAATATTTAATTAAATGTG
The DNA here is from genome assembly GCA_948472305.1 of Vicia faba. Classification (NCBI taxonomy): domain Eukaryota; kingdom Viridiplantae; phylum Streptophyta; class Magnoliopsida; order Fabales; family Fabaceae; genus Vicia; species Vicia faba. The sequence continues at coordinate 10,446 of CATIWC010003625.1, read as the reverse complement.
TTAATATCAATATCATATGTGCCTACCATATAATCACATGTGTGTATCCATACTATATTATTTCGTATTTTGATGGAATTGACCTCGATAAAGTTTTAATATTAATATTTCAATTATTTTATATTATATATAGATAAATATATCTTGATCATTGATTAATTTGTCCGGTTAAAATTTTAAATTTATAAATGACAAACAAATTGTATGACTAATAAAAAATATCATACAATTTTAATACTATTTATTCATACATTACTTATGTTTTCATTCTATTAGTATTTTTGTTGAAGTTCATTTAATTCATTTAAATTGTATGTTTATTTTGTACCCAAAAAATATTGTATGATCATTTATTTAATTATATAAAATTGATTAACCCCAATAAAATGTGTGATTCTTCTATCCACACATAGATTAAAAACTCTATACACTATTGTATCTATAATAATAAACTAACTTGTTTTCGTTTATAAATATATAATTATTTTTATGTGATTCTCATAATTTAATATGTAATTGTCCTTTATTTAATACATTACTAAACTTCATATATATATATATATATATATATATATATATAGTATATATTATATATATATATATATATATATATATATATATTATATATATATATATATATATATATATATATATATATATATATATATATATATATATATATATATATATATAATATATATATATATTTATATATATATATATATATATAGTTTCTCAAGTATTTAATTATGCAAGCATTGTTTTAACTGTATAAATTTGAATTAGTAATATAAAATATATTAATCTTTATAAAATATATAACCTATCCAAATTTCTATTTATTTAAATATTAAAAATAAATTGTTTTTTATATAGAAAATTAAAATTCATAATTAGTTATTAATGAAAATATAACATATAATAGTAAGTTATTTGCATTCTTTTCTTCATTCACTAGTAAAATCATCAAAATATAACAGTTTTAATATGTTTCAATAAGTAACTTTTATTTCATATTTAGATTAAAAAATAAGCATCACCTTTTATTTTCTTCTTATTTTGGTCATTACTATATTTTTTCCGTATATGTAAGATATTGTAATTTTTTTCCCGTATATGTATTTATTTATTTTAAATGTTTTGAAAAATCAATTTTATAAATATTTATCAATTTTTATCCTTAATGTATAAATAATAATAACTTTATAAACAATTCTTAAACGATTGAAATAGAAAATTGTATTTTTATGTCTCTCTTCTTTATAATTTAAATTACTTGAATAATAACATATAAGCAATACCTTTTAAAATACCCTTTTATTTATTTAAAAATTATATTTGAGATTTTTTATTTTTTATTTTATTTATTTAAAGTAACCTTTTAGTATAATCTATTTATGTTAACATTTTTATAAAAAAATATTGTGAAACTAACTAAATATATAACTTATTAATCATTAAACTGTGATTATGCTCTCTTTGTGATTTGTAACATATATAGAAATAATAAAACAAATTTTATTCAGGTTCTACTCTATTTGTTTTTCTAAATTAGATAACAAAAACATGCATATTTTCATATTGGGGAAAAAATATAAATTATATAAGGAATATAATAAAATCATTCATGATAAACTCATTAAAGGAGACCCAAAATCACCACAATCCTACAAGAACCATTAAACAATAGGGTAGGACTGAGAGTCTCTCCAATGTAACATAAATATATAAAACTAAAATTGAACTAAGATGTCAATTGGTTTGTTCTCATTATACTCATTTTGCTTCAAACTTCACCACTCTCTCCAATGTCGCTTGATGTCATTCCTCCATCGTATCTAAACAACATAAGAACACAACAACATAAGGAAAAATGAAAAGAAAACTAATCAAACCCAAAACAATAAACAAACAACATCAATGAACAACATCATCACACTTATCACTGTATATTCTCATCTAAAGCCTACATTGATATTTAAACTGAAACATTAGAAGCCTCTGTAGATCCAAAGATATCAGTGGGAGTGGGAAGAAGAAAAAGGCTGATGTAGGTGCAAATGATGTTATTGGATTTAGTACTATTTATGGGATATGTGATGCATATATAACAGTTGTGGAGTAACAGTTTCTACCTATAGAAGATAAATTGTTTTGTAACCGCCATAGAAGTAGCAGAATGTGTGACTAATATGCAGTGAGTTTTCTTATATGATAAATATACAATAATAAGAAGAGACACTATAAATAATTTTTCTTTGGAATTATTTACAAAAATATTTAATTCAATAATAAATTTTTTCATATTATTATTTAATATTTAATTAAATGTGTTAATATCAATATCATATGTGCGTACCATATAAGCACATGTGTGTATCCGTACTATATTATTTCGTATTTTGATGGAATTGACCTCGATAAAGTTTTTAAATTTTAATATTTCAGTTATTTTATATTATATATAGATAAATATATATTGATCATTGATTAATTTGTCCAGTTAAAATTTAAATTTTTATAAATGACAAACAAATTGTATGACTAATAAAAAATATCATACAATTTTAATACTATTTATTCATACATTACTTATGTTTCATTCTATTAGTATTTTTGTTGAAGTTTATTTAATTCATTTAAATTGTATGTTTATTTGTACCCAAAAAAATATTTTATGATGATTTATTTAATTATATAAATTGATTAACCCCAATAAAATGTGTGATTCTTCTATCCACACATAGATTAAAAACTCTATTCAACTATTGTATCTATAATAATAAACTAACTTGTTTTCGTTTATAAATATATAATTATTTTTATGTGATTCTCATATTTAATATGTAATTGTCCTTTATTTAATTACATTACTAAATTATATATATATATATATATATATATATATATATATATATATATATATATATATATATATAGTTTCTCAAGTATTTAATTATGCAAGCATTGTTTTAACTGTATAAATTAGAATTAGTAATATAAAATATATTAATCTAATTGATATATTAATCTTTATAAAAGATATAACCTATCCAAATTTCTATTTATTGACATATTAAAAATAAATTGTTTTTATTATAGAAAATTAAAATCATAATTAGTTATTTATGAAAAATATAACATATAATAGTAAAGTTATTTGCATTCTTTTCTTCATTCACTCGTAAAATCATCAAAATATAACAGTTTTAATATGTTTCAATAAGTAACTTTTTATTTCATATTTAGATTAAAAATAAGAATCACCTTTTATTTTCTTCTTATTTTGGGTCATTACTATATTTTTTCCGTATATGTAAGATATTGTAATTTTTTTCCCGTATATGTATTTATTTATTTTTAAATGTTTTGAAAAATCAATTTTATAAATATTTATCAATTTTTATCCTTAATGCATAAATAATAATAACTTTATAAACAATTCTTAACGATTGAAATAGAAAATTGTATTTTATGTCTCTCTTCTTTATAATTTAAATTACTTGAATAATAACATATAAGCCAAATACCTTTTAAAATACCCTTTTATTTATTTAAAATTATATTTGAGATTTTTTATTTTTTATTTTATTTATTTAAAGTAACCTTTTAGTATAATCTATTTATGTTTAACATTTTTTATAAAAAAATATTGTGAAACTAACTAAATATATAACTTATTAATCATTAAACTGTGATTATGCTCTCTTTGTGATTTGCTAACATATATAGAAATAATAAAACAAAATTTATTCAGGTTCTACTCTTATTTGTTTTTCTAAATTAGATTAAACAAAAACCATGCATATTTTCATATTGGGGAAAAAATATAAATTATATAAGGAATATAATAAAATCATTCATGATAAACTCATTAAAGGAGACCCAAAATCACCACAATCCTACAAGAACCATTAAACAATAGGGTAGGACTGAGAGTCTCTGCAATGTAACATAAATATATAAAACTAAATTGAACTTAGATGTCAATTGGTTTGTTCTCATTATACTCATTTTGCTTCAAACTTCACCACTCTCTCCAATGTCGCTTGATCGTCATTCCTCCATCGTATCTAAACAACATAAGAACACAACAACATAAGGAAAAATGAAAAAATAAAACTTAATCAAAACCAAACAATAACAAACAACATCAATGAACAACATCATCACACTTATCACTGTATATTCTCATCTAAAGCCTACATTGATATTTAAACTCGAAAACATTAGAAGCCTCTGTAGATCCAAAGATATCAGTGGGAGTGGGAAGAAGAAAAAGGCTGATGTAGGTGCAAATGATGTTATTGGATTTAGTACTATTTATGGGATATGTGATGCATATATAACAGTTGTGGAGTAACAGTTTCTACCTATAGAAGATAAATTGTTTTGTAACCGCCATAGAAGTAGCAGAATGTGGTGACTAATATGCAGTGAGTTTTTCTTATATGATAAATATACAATAATAAGAAAGAGACACTATAAATAATTTTTCTTTGGAATTATTTACAAAAATATTTAATTCAATAATAAATTTTTTCATATTATTATTTAATATTTAATTAAATGTGTTAATATCAATATCATATGTGCGTACCATATAAGCACATGTGTGTATCCGTACTATATTATTTCGTATTTTTGATGGAATTGACCTCGATAAAGTTTTAATTTTAATATTTCAGTTATTTTATATTATATATAGATAAATATATATTGATCATTGATTAATTTGTCCAGTTAAAATTTTAAATTTTATAAATGACAAACAAATTGTATCCACTAATAAAAAATATCATACAATTTTAATACTATTTATTTCATACATTATCTTATGTTTCATTCTATTTAGTATTTTTGTTGAAGTTTATTTAATTCATTTAAATTGTATGTTTTATTTTGTACCCAAAAAATATTTTATGATGATTTATTTAATTATATAAATTGATTAACCCCAATAAAATGTGTGATTCTTCTATCCACACATAGATTAAAAACTCTATTCACTATTGTATCTATAATAATAAACTAACTTGTTTTCGTTTATAAATATATAATTATTTTTATGTGATTCTCATATTTAATATGTAATTGTCCCTTTATTTAATACATTACTAAATTATATATATATAATTATATATATATATATATATATATATAATATATATATATATATATATATATATATATATAATATTATATATATATATATATATATAATATATATTATATATATATATATATATATATATATATATATATATATATATATATATATATATATATTATATATATATATATAGTTTCTCAAGTATTTAATTATGCAAGCATTGTTTTAACTGTATAAATTAGAATTAGTAATATAAAATATATTAATCTAATTGATATATTAATCTTTATAAAAGATATAACCTATCCAAATTTCTATTTATTGACATATTAAAAATAAATTGTTTTATTATAGAAAATTAAAATTCATAATTAGTTATTTATGAAAATATAACATATAATAGTAAGTTATTTGCATTCTTTTCTTCATTCACTCGTAAAATCATCAAAATATAACAGTTTTTAATATGTTTCAATAAGTAACTTTTATTTCATATTTAGATTTAAAAATAAGAATCACCTTTTATTTTCTTCTTATTTTGGTCATTACTATATTTTTTCCGTATATGTAAGATATTGTAATTTTTTTCCCGTATATGTATTTATTTATTTTAAATGTTTTGAAAAATCAATTTTATAAATATTTATCAATTTTTATCCTTAATGCATAAATAATAATAACTTTATAAACAATTCTTAACGATTGAAATAGAAAATTGTATTTTATTGTCTCTCTTCTTTATAATTTAAATTACTTGAATAATAACATATAAGCAATACCTTTTAAATACCCTTTCTTATTTATTTAAAATTATATTTGAGATTTTTTATTTTTTATTTTATTTATTTAAAGTAACCTTTTAGTATAATCTATTTATGTTAACATTTTTTATAAAAAAATATTGTGAAACTAACTAAATATATAACTTATTAATCATTAAACTGTGATTATGCTCTCTTTGTGATTTGTAACATATATAGAAATAATAAAACAATTTTATTCAGGTTCTACTCTTATTTGTTTTTCTAAATTAGATAAACAAAAACATGCATATTTTCATATTGGGGAAAAAAATATAAATTATATAAGGAATATAATAAAATCATTCATGATAAACTCATTAAAGGAGACCCAAAATCACCACAATCCTACAAGAACCATTAAACAATAGGGTAGGACTGAGAGTCTCTGCAATGTAACATAAATATATAAAACTAAATTGAACTTAGATGTCAATTGGTTTGTTCTCATTATACTCATTTTGCTTCAAACTTCACCACTCTCTCCAATGTCGCTTGATGTCATTCCTCCATCGTATCTAAACAACATAAGAACACAACAACATAAGGAAAAATGAAAAAGAAAACTAATCAAAACCAAAACAATAACAAACAACATCAATGAACAACATCATCACACTTATCACTGTATATTCTCATCTAAAGCCTACATTGATATTTAAACTGAAACATTAGAAGCCTCTGTAGATCCAAAGATATCAGTGGGAGTGGGAAGAAGAAAAAGGGCTGATGTAGGTGCAAATGATGTAATTGGATTTAGTACTATTTATGGGGATATGTGATGCATATATAACAGTTGTGGAGTAACAGTTTCTACCTATAAAAGATAAATTGTTTTGTAACCGCCATAGAAAGTAGCAGAATGTGTGACTAATATGCAGTGAGTTTTCTTATATGATAAATATACAATAATAAGAAGAGACACTATAAATAATTTTTCTTTGGAATTATTTACAAAAATATTTAATTCAATAATAAATTTTTTCATATTATTATTTAATATTTAATTAAATGTGTTAATATCAATATCATATGTGCCTACCATATAATCCACATGTGTGTATCCATACTATATTATTTCGGTATTTTGATGGAATTGACCTCGATAAAGTTTTAATATTAATATTTTCAATTATTTTATATTATATATAGATAAATATATCTTGATCATTGATTAATTTGTCCGGTTTAAAATTTTAAATTTTATAAATGACAAACAAATTGTATGACTAATAAAAAATATCATACAATTTTAATACTATTTATTCATACATTACTTATGTTTCATTCTAATTAGTATTTTTGTTGAAGTTCATTTAATTCATTTAAATTGTATGTTTATTTTGTACCCAAAAAATATTGTATGATCATTTATTTAATTATATAAATTGATTAACCCCAATAAAATGTGTGATTCTTCTATCCACACATAGATTAAAACTCTATACACTATTGTATCTATAATAATAAACTAACTTGTTTTCGTTTATAAATATATAATTATTTTTTATGTGATTCTCATATTTAATATGTAATTGTCCTTTATTTAATACATTACTAAACTTCATTTATATATATATATATATATATATATATATATATATATATATATATATATATATATATATATATATATATATTATATATATATATATATATTATATAGTTTCTCAAGTATTTAATTATGCAAGCATTGTTTTAACTGTATAAATTTTGAATTAGTAATATAAAATATATTAATCTTTATAAAATATATAACCTATCCAAATTTCTATTTATTTAAATATAAAAATAAATTGTTTTTATTATAGAAAATTAAAATTCATAATTAGTTATTAATGAAAAATATAACATATAATAGTAAGTTATTTGCATTCTTTTCTTCATTCACTAGTAAAATCATCAAACATATAACAGTTTTAATATGTTTCAATAAGTAACTTTTATTTCATATTTAGATTAAAAATAAGCATCACCTTTTATTTTCTTCTTATTTTGGTCATTACTATATTTTTTCCCGTATATTGTAAGATATTGTAATTTTTTTTCCCGTATATGTATTTATTTATTTTAAATGTTTTGAAAAATCAATTTTATAAATATTTATCAATATTTATCCTTAATGTATAAATAATAATAACTTTATAAACAATTCTTAACGATTGAAATAGAAAATTGTATTTTATGTCTCTCTTCTTTATAATTTAAATTACTTGAATAATAACATATAAGCAATACCTTTTAAAATACCCTTTTATTTATTTAAAATTATATTGAGATTTTTTATTTTTTATTTTATTTATTTAAAGTAACCTTTTAGTATAATCTATTTATGTTAACATTTTTATAAAAAAATATTTGTGAAACTAACTAAATATATAACTTATTAATCATTAAAACTGTGATTATGCTCTCTTTGTGATTTGTAACATATATAGAAATAATAAAACAAATTTATTCAGGTTCTACTCTTATTTGTTTTTCTAAATTAGATAAACAAAAACATGCATATTTTTCATATTGGGGAAAAAATATAAATTATATAAGGAATATAATAAAATCATTCATGATAAACTCATTTAAAGGAGACCCAAAATCACCACAATCCTACAAGAACCATTAAACAATAGGGTAGGACTGAGAGTCTCTCCAATGTAACATAAATATATAAAACTAAATTGAACTAAGATGTCAATTGGTTTGTTCTCATTATACTCATTTTGCTTCAAACTTCACCACTCTCTCCAATGTCGCTTGATGTCATTCCTCCATCGTATCTAAACAACATAAGAACACAACAACATAAGGAAAAATGAAAAAGAAAACTAATCAAAACCAAAACAATAACAAACAACATCAATGAACAACATCATCACACTTATCACTGTATATTCTCATCTAAAGCCTACATTGATATTTAAACTGAAACATTAGAAGCCTCTGTAGATCCAAAGATATCAGTGGGAGTGGGAAAGAAGAAAAAGGCTGATGTAGGTGCAAATGATGTTATTGGAATTTAGTACTATTTATGGGATATGTGATGCATATATAACAGTTGTGGAGTAACAGTTTCTACCTATAGAAGATAAATTGTTTTGTAACCGCCATAGAAGTAGCAGAATGTGTGACTATATGCAGTGAGTTTTTCTTATATGATAAATATACAATAATAAGAAGAGACACTATAAATAATTTTTCTTTGGAATTATTTACAAAAATATTTAATTCAATAATAAATTTTTTCATATTATTATTTAATATTTAATTAAATGTGTTAATATCAATATCATATGTGCGTACCATATAAGCACATGTGTGTATCCGTACTATATTATTTCGTATTTTGATGGAATTGACCTCGATAAAGTTTTAATTTTAATATTTCAGTTATTTTATATTATATATAGATAAATATATATTGATCATTGATTAATTTGTCCAGTTAAAATTTTAAATTTTATAAATGACAAACAAATTGTATGACTAATAAAAAATATCATACAATTTTAATACTATTTATTCATACATTACTTATGTTTCATTCTATTAGTATTTTTGTTGAAGTTTATTTAATTCATTTAAATTGTATGTTTATTTGTACCCAAAAAATATTTTATGATGATTTATTTAATTATATAAATTGATTAACCCCAATAAAATGTGTGATTCTTCTATCCACACATAGATTAAAAACTCTATTCACTATTGTATCTATAATAATAAACTAACTTGTTTTTCGTTTATAAATATATAATTATTTTTATGTGATTCTCATATTTAATATGTAATTGTCCTTTATTTAATACATTACTAAATTATATAATATATATATATATATATATATATATATATATATATATATATAATTATATTATATAGATAGTTTCTCAAGTATTTAATTATGCAAGCATTATTTTAACTGTATAAATTAGAATTAGTAATATAAAATATATTAATCTAATTGATATATTAATCTTTATAAAAGATATAACCTATCCAAATTTCTATTTTATTGACATATTAAAAATAAATTGTTTTTTATTATAGAAAATTAAAATTCATAATTAGTTATTTTATGAAATATAACATATAATAGTAAGTTATTTGCATTCTTTTCTTCATTCACTCGTAAAATCATCAAAATATAACAGTTTTAATATGTTTCAATAAGTAACTTTTATTTCATATTTAGATTAAAAATAAGAATCACCTTTTATTTTCTTCTTATTTTGGTCATTACTATATTTTTTCCGTATATGTAAGATATTGTAATTTTTTTCCCGTATATGTATTTATTTATTTTAAATGTTTTGAAAAATCAATTTTATAAAATATTTATCAATTTTTATCCTTAATGCATAAATAATAATAACTTTATAAACAATTCTTAACGATTGAAATAGAAAATTGTATTTTATGTCTCTCTTCTTTATAATTTAAATTACTTGAATAATAACATATAAGCAATACCTTTTAAAATACCCTTTTATTTATTTAAAATTATATTTGAGATTTTTTATTTTTTATTTTATT
>CATIWC010003624.1:0-77133 GCA_948472305.1 Vicia faba | reverse complement strand
CTCTTTTTTCCCTCTTTCTTCTATTCTCTTGTTTCTTTCTTTCTAATTCTTATTCTCTTTGTTTTACAATAACCCTTACTAACTCTTGTTTTCACTAAGGGCCATTCTCACACTAAGGCTCAATTACTTAATAATTATATTTTTACACCTACTAACCCAATTTACTCATATAACACATATATGCAATTAATTCAAGTAGTTATATATTCATGAAATCAAACAATTTAATTATGTACTATTTCACATAATAATTAATAAAATAAATATCTAAATAAAATAATTAGTAAATAAAAATAGGGGTGTTATAACTCTCCCCACTTAAAAGATTTCCGTCCTCGAAAATTACCTCAAACAAACAACTCAGGATACGACTCTCTCATTTGAATCTCTAGTTCCCAAGTCACATTTCCACATTTCGGTCTTCCCCAAGCTACCTTCACCAAAGAAATCTATTTACCATGAAGTTGTTTCTACTCCCGATCCTCTATATGCATCAGTGATGTCTCCACAGTCAGGTTATCTCTCACCTGCACATCATCTAATTGGACCACATGAGACGAATCTACAATGTATCTCCTCAACTGAGACACATGAAACACATCATGGAGATTAACAAATGTCTGTGGCAAAGCAGTATGATAATCAACTTCACCAACTTTCTCGGAAATCTGATAAGGACCAATAAAATAAGGCGTTAACTTATGTGACTTCAACACTCTACCAACACTCGTTACTGGAGTAACTCACAAAAACACATAACCAACTTTCTCAAACTCAAGTAATTTCCCCCTCTTATCATGATAACTCTTGTGACGACTCTGATAGTCTCCTGAATTATCTTAACCTTATCTGTAGTCTACTGGACTATATTAGGTCCAACAACAACACTTTCTCCTGATTCATACCAACACAAAAGTGTCCTAAACCTTCTACCATACAAAGCCTCAAACGGTGCCATTCAAAAACTCGAATAGAAATTGTTGTTATAAGTAAACTCAATCAAAGGCAAGTAATTATCCCAAGAACCTCCTTGTTCCAATACACAAGGTCTCAAAAGATCGTCAAGTGACTGAATCGTCCTCTCATTCTTACCATCTATTTGCGGATGATAAGTAGAACATAAATGCAACTTCATACCCAAAGAATTTTGCATCCCGTCCTAAAATATCGAAGTAAAACTCGTATCCCTATCCGACATAATTCTAGACGGAATACCATGCAAAATGACAATCCTCTCAATGTACAACTTTGCAAGATTCTCCATCGGGTAATCCATTTTCATAGGAATAAAGTGAGCAGTTTTCGTAAACTATCCATAATAACCTAAATAGCTTCACAATTACTCGATGTTCTAGATAAACCATAAACAAAATCCATAGAAATGCTATCCTATTTCCATTCAAGATAGATAATTGTTGCAAAAAACCAGACGACTTCTGATGATCAATCTTCGACTTTTGACAAGTCAAACAAGACTACATAAATTCCATAATCTCTTTCTTCATACCTGATCACCAAAATAATTTCCTCAAATCCTGAAAAATCTTAGTAGCTCCATGATGAATACTCAATCCACTACGATGCCCTTCCTCAAGAATATTCTTCTTCAAATTAGATTTATTCGGAAAATAAAATTTATCACGACATATCATGATACAATTCTCATCAATCCGAAAATCTTCACCTCGACCTTGATTAATCAACGTCAATCGACCCACCAAACTCAAATCATATTTTTGACCTTCTCGAATGTCATCAAGAATGTCATTAGTAAGCTTCAACATATAAATCTTAACTTTAGAAGAAGTATCGTCACAAATCAAATTCATATCTCAAAATTGCTCAAGTAATTCCAACTCTTGAACCATCGACATAGACATATGCAACAACTTCCTACTTAATGCATCGACCACAACATTCGCTTTATCAGGATGGTAATTCAAACCAAAATCATAATCCTTCAAGAATTCCAACCATCTTCTTTTCCTCATATTCAACTCTTTCCGATCAAAAAGATATTTCAAACTCTTGTGATCACTAAACACATCAAATTTCAATCTAAATAAATAATCCCTCCAAAGTTTCAATACAAACACAACATCAGCTAACTCTAATTCATGAGTCAGATAATTCATTTCATGTACTTTTAGTTCCCTTGATGAATAAGCTACAACTTGTCAATTTTGCATCAACACACCTCCTAAACCTATCAATGAAGCGTCACAATACACAACAAACGGTTCTTCCGGAGTAGGAAAAATAAAAATAGGAGCGGTTGTCAACCTTCTCTTAAGCTCTTGAAAACAAGCTTCACATTGAGCAGTCCAAATAAAAGCTTGACCCTTCTTAGTCAATTGCGTCAATGGAAAAGCTAACTTAGAAAAGCCTTCAATAAAATTCATAATAAACTGCTAACCCTAGAAAACTTCTAATCTCAGAAATAGATTTTGGAGCTTCCCATTGAGACATAGCCTCAATCTTTGACGGATCAATAAAAGTACCACCACTTTATACCACATGACCAAGGAAATTCACTTCCTTTAACCAAAACTCACACTTAGAAAGTTTAGCATACAACTGCTTCTCTTTTAACACAGATAACACAATCTTTAAATGCTCGGCATGACCTTCTTCACTCTTCGAATAGATCAAAACATCATCAATGAACACAACAACAAACTTATGCAAATACTGATGAAAAATCATATTCATGTTTCAATAAATACACCAAGCGCATTGGTCACATCGAACAGCATCACAAAATACTCATAGTGACAATACCTTGTTCTAAAAGCAGTCTTCTAAATAAGCTTTCACGCAAATCTGATAATACCTAGACCTCAAACGCGGTCTAAATGAACCTCCTTGTTCTAAAAGAAATCTCGCGCACCTCACTACCATACCATACATCCACTCACACGCAGTCTAAATGAACCTCCTAGTATTCAACATTTGGCCAAGCCGTACCCCTGTGTCTTTTATTTTTACTAACTAAACGTAACATACCCCCCTTCTACACCAATGTGCCAAGTCCAACATCTGGACTTGGGCTCTTAATATTCATACCCCTATTTTTGCTACTACGTTCAGATCCACACCCCCGTGTGATTTGGGCCTAAATCCAATATCTCGATTTAGGACCCTGTTATTCACACCCTTAACAATTTACTAATCAACTAATTTTGCACCACCCCTTGCATTTTTAATAAAATTTATTTATTTTTATAATTCTATTTATTTATTCATTCGTTTATTTATTTATTACATTTTTTTGCATATTAATAATTAATTAATATTTTAATATTTAATATATTTATTTAGTAAATTCAAAATTTGTTTATTTTTCAATTAAAATTCTTTTTTTAAATACTAACTCATATTTCAATACTTTAATTGCATTAAATTTCTTTTTTCTCATGCATTAAAAATATTTTTCTCATATTGCATAATATATTCGAAAACATCTAACCAATCAAATACTAACCCTTTTTTTACTAATTTAATAAACTCAAGATATTTTTTTTAAACGATTATGGAGATATTTCTTATTAACTACGAACTTCGTCTAACAACTATGCAATTTACAAACTCAGACTTGGTTCAAGGAGAATTCGATATATTTCTATAATCCATAAAAAAATAATAACCAAACAACTACGAACTATGAATTGGGTCTTTGATTCCTTATAAGAGGATACATAGGCATACTACTATAATCATGGTGAGTTCCCCTAATTAAAATTAAACCCTATTCCTAAATCTTAGACCTAAACCCTAATATCCTTGTGAAAAAGGTAGATGAGGGATGCCTAACACCTTCCCTTCGTCTAAAACGAGTCAACAACTTAGAATCTCTGATCAAGTAAGGTTTATCCGTTATATTCTGTTCCTTAGGATAACAATTAATGGTGGCGGCTCTATATTTTTCAACAAGTTATTATAGTTGTGGACTCTGCTGTGGACTCAACCCTAGGGTTTAGAAGCCTTCCCTTTTAGGTTTAGGGTTTTTTTTATGGTTTTTCTTATTCTGGGTACTTTTCTATATTTACTTTATTTATTTATTTATTTATTTACTTTTGTTCATTATTATATTTTTATCTGTTTATCACTTGTTGGCGGGATTTTATTTTAAAAATTATTTATAAAAAAAAAAATCTTAGAAAGAAGGTTCGTCTATTGGCCAAGGGGATACATCATCCCTATAAATTTTTGTGACAACTTCGCCTAGAGTTAGTGGAATTCTAAAAAAGAAATATGTCTCAAAAGATATATTCTTAGGGGTAGGACTTTGGAACGAAACCTGTGACTTTTTGTATAAAACCTAAACTAAAAACTCATGGTGAGACTTTTCACAATCTTAGAAATGAAAGTTTCGGTCTATAAAGAGGCTCGAATTAAGGGAGGCCCTTGTGCCTTTCCCTATAGCGTAATCCATGATACCCCTAAGGAAGCCACCTTTTGGGGAGGGTAGAATATCTGTAGTTCAAAGCTAGGAACCTACCAACTAAGGATACCTTTCACGAAATCCTGTTACTATGCCACACAATCATGCATTCATATATCTTGCATTTCACATATTCATTATTCTCCATTCTTTTTGTGTGTCTTATTCACAGGATTAGAAAAAATAATCAAAGGTGTTTTTTTGAAGTATCTTAAAAATGAATGGCATAGGGAAATAACTTGTCAGTGTTAGTGCCGTCAAGCCAGACATGACAAAGATCAAGACCATCAAAGGGAAATTGTCTGAAAGAGCTTTGAAGATGTTTATTCGGTGTTATGGGGATACCCTTGAGTTGACAAAAGTGGATGTATAATTGGATGCTATTTCTTACTTGGTTGAGTTCTACGATCCTCTATTGAGGTGTTTTATCTTCCAAGACTTTCAGCTAGCGCCGACTTTGGAAGAATTTTAGAAACTTCTAAATTTGTCTAAAGAAAAAGCATATGTGGGAATCATACAGACTATTGACATTAAAGAATTAACAAATGGTTTAGGGATCCCTTATCCTGAATTTTCGCTTAATTACAAATAAGAAGGTGATGCCCGAAGGGTTAAAAGACACTATTTAGAAGCAAAAGCCCTTTCTTTTTCCAACAACAAATAATGGGAGTCTTATGTTGATTTTTTAGGGCTACTTGTCTTTGGTGTAATTCTGTTTCTGTGAACTTTGGACTATATTTACCCTGCAACTATTAGTGTATTTTGGGGTGCAAAAGCTTTGAATATGGACCCAACTTTTGCTTTGCTTACTGATATTTTCTATGCTTTTCACACAAGTTATGAAAATTGGAGGGGTACGATGAACTGTTGTATCTCGCTCCTGCATTCTTGGTTTATGTCTCATCTCTACAAAGAAGATTATATGATTACAACTCTGACACGATTTGAGTGGCCTCAAAAATTAAGGGCTCTTACTGTTGATTATGTGTTGTGGTATGAAAGGAAGCTAAAAATTTGAGATATCATTTATAGCTGCAGAGGTTTCCCAAATGTTTTGCTAATTGGGTCACGTGGTTGCATCAATTATAACCATACTTTGGCTTTGCAACAACTTGGGTGCTCTTTGGAGGATAAACCCTCAGGTGAACAACTTCAACAATTGATCATTCATGACATGGCCAAAAATGATCGAGAGTTGCTCAACAAGATCGTTCGAGCTTGGAATATGGTTAACAAGAGAAAAGCTGAAAGAATGAATGTTGTGGCAAAAGAACTATACACTCGATGGGTTTTTGATAGGGTGAAAGTTATTAAGTTACCATTTAATGTTGATCCCGAGTACAAGCCAGATGTCCTAGATCCTCTGCCTATGTCCTTAGAAGAAATAGACAACTTTAATAAAGCATTGACTCTATATAAAAAGGAGAAAGAAGAATTGGAACTTATCCTTCATAACTTAGTTGAGAAGAAAGGACAGATGCAACGCGAGCTTGACTCGAAAGATAAAAAAATTCAGAAATACCGTGAGGCATTTGAAAAGGAGAGTCTCAAGCAGAAACGTTCAATCGAAGAATTGTTGAGTGCTACCTTCAACTTAGATTCTCATAACCAATGTTTAGAGGATGCTGGTAGTGAAATCGAGAGGCTAAATAGGTGGTACAGAAAGGCAATGCAAGATAAAAAGGAGATGCAAGAAAATTTAAGGGCCCAAATCCAATGTTTGGCACAAGCTTTTGTAGATCAAGAAGAGAAAATGCAATACCTTACTACAAGACTGTTACATAGCAAAGAATCATATGTAGGGTAACATCTCAAGAGCGTGAGGGAAGAAAGGCTTCTCACCTAAAAGAGTGATGAATATGAGCAAGTGTGTCATGAGTTAGAAGACCTCCGAAAGAAGTTCCTCATACAAAGTAAACTCTATACGAAGACGCGGGATGAAAATTTAAATTGGGAAGAGAATCATGCAAAGATATCCAAAGCAGGAAAGGATAACCATAATATAATTCTGGACCTCTACCAAGAATATCGGTTCTATAAAGACAAGCATGCAAAACTTGCCTTCTTAGCCAACAATATCATTGGTGACATCCCTAGAAGTTTGAGAGATGTAGAAAATGTGATGGTACCGCTCCCAAAAGATGTTGAAGACTCCCTCAAGCTTTGTAGGACTATGGTTGATGGTTTTGGAGCAGAGATATCCGCATGCACACTTAGAATATTTTTGTTTCCCTTTGTTATTTCTTCCAGCAAGTTATTTTGGTGTTTTTGGTTCCAATATTTTTCAATATCTGAATTGTATTCCCGCTTTAAGGACAATTGTTATTTCAATAAAAGTTTTGTTTTTATATCTCGATTGTAGATTTATTTTTAGATGCTCACCAATAATAAAATAAAACCTAAAAATATAGATATATAAATTATATATATATATATATATGAACTCCAAGTGAATAAGACATTATAAAAAAATCTTAGCATATTCACACGCATGCATGCATTTGCAAACATCACATTTCAAATAAAAACTCATTATTTTCAAAACAAAATCTCCAGTTAAATCATTGGTAAGAAAGCACCAGCTCGCTGACTGCCGTATCAAATAAGATCCCATCAAAATAAAGTGATGGAACAGATCGAAGAGAATCAAGCTGCTTCCAAAGAAGATTTGGAGCAAGTAAAAGGTAACATTGAATCAATCAAAGGAGACATGTGTCAAGTTATATTAGCCTTGAAGAACATCATTGAAAGGAAAGAACAGATTCTTAAGGAAGCCTTTGAAGAAGTAGCCCAGACTATTGGTACATCGAATAATCACCAATCGAGAAGTGAACTAGAGTTAGGACCTCTAAAGTAAATTGTAGCTCAGCAAGATGGAGGACAAGCTAGTACTAAAGGGTTTGTCCTACCTCTACCAAAGGTAGGGGCATCTCATACCTTGCAAATTTCGGTCAACAACATAAACAACTACATAGACTTGCAGTATGGAGACGATAACATAGAAGACGTCAACTAAATACCTTAAAGGAAAAACCACACTCATGTCACTGAAAATCCCTTGGAACTCAATCGGTACATGACTTTTGAAAGTACAAGGGGATTACATGTCCAAGGAACCATATACACATGTATTGTAGGAAGATGCATGCCTGCACTCAAGACCAGAAACTAACGATTCATTGCTTCCAAGACTGTCTGAGTGGGGAATCTTTAGATTGGTACATGCAATTGGAGCGAGTTCATATCCAAACATGGGCAGATCTTGTGAATGCCTTCCTGAGACATTACAAGTACAACTTGGACATGGCACCTAACTGTATGCAACTCCAAAACTTGTCTCATAAGAAGGAGGAGTCTTTCAATGAGTATGCTCAAAGATGGAGGGAACTGGAAGCCCGTGTACAACCACCACTCTTGGAGAAAGAATTAGTCAATATTTTCACGGGTACTTTGCAAGGGTTGTACTATGATAAAATGGTAGGGAGCATCTCTTCTAGATTTTTTTATTTGGTGACTATTGGTGAATGAATTGAAGCAGGTATAAAGAGTGGAAAGATACAAGGGGAATCATATTGTACCCCTTATAAATCCAAGAAACATGTTCCTAACTTCTTGAAAAAGAAGGAAGGAGAAATTAATGTTGTCGCATCGCATCCAAGGGAACAATAGCCACCCGTAATTCCATAGGAACAACAACAGAACAAGTTTGAAAGGCCTCTAACAAGATTTTATCCTCTCCCAATGCCTCACATCCAATTGCTGAAACATTTACTCAAAGTATCTTTGGTAGAGCTGAAACCTTTAGCTCCTCCAATTTGGGCACTCCCGCCAAAGTATGACGCAAATTCCAGGTGTGAGTATTATGCCAATTCTCTGGGGTATACCATAGAAAAAGTTGGGCTTTCAGACATAAGGTTCAAGATTTATTGGATTTCGAAGATATCACCTCTTACAAACCAAATACCAAGACAAACCCCATGCCTCTGCAAGGTGGGCCAACTATGAATGCAATTGAAGTGGTGTTTGACTTTGGGGAGGCTAGACAAGTGTAGGCCCCGATAAACCTTTTGAAAGAATATTTTTTTTTTGAATAAGGGTTCCTCTTGGAACACAATGAAGCTTTTGAGAAGATGTTACAAAAATTTGTGGATAAGGAGTTAGTAAAATTCAGGCAATACCCTAAAGAAGAATATGTAGCTGCAATTGATGGATGTGCGAAGAAGCCATAGGTAATTCCTTTCCAAGGGCCGAATCTTACTAATAAAAATGTTGTGATTCCATGGGGAGAGTCAACTGAAGCACCAGTGATGATCAACGCCAGACTCTGGGAATTCTAATAATTCCAAAAACTACAATGGTGATTAGGGGACCACCCCCCACTCCTTACAAAAGTAACAAAGCAGAACCGTGGAATTATGATTCTACTATCTATATAAAAGGTTTAAAGCAAGAATATGAACCATCGACAAGTCAAGAACATGCAATTACAAATATAGCAGGAATAATGGGCATGATTCGTAGTGGTCGAATCTATGGTCTCGAACCATAGAAGAAAAATGATGATATTGTTAAGGATAAGAGGAAAGCTGTGATAGAGGCAAACTAAGAACTAGAGGCTCCGAGCAAGAATTTTACTCACCAAGAGGCATAAGAATTCCTGAAAATAATTAAGAGGACTAATTATAGGGTGGTGGATCAGCTACGTCAAACCCCGACCACAATATCAGTACTCTTGTTGCTCATTAATTCAGAAGCACATCAAGACTCTCTAATGAAGGTTCTAAGTTCTACTCATGTTGCAAAAGAGATTACGGTGAATGAGTTTTATAATGTCGTAGCAAACTTAACATCTGAATCATACCTAGGTTTCAATGATAATGATTTTCCTCAATAAGGCAGAGCTCACTACAAGGCGTTGCATATTTCTATTCAAGTAGGTACTACAAGCCTATATAGGGTACTCAATGATACTGGTTTTGTCCTCAATGTGTTACCAAAATCCAGCATAATGAAGTTAACGCTAGAAGGTGTTATTATAAGGCCAAGTTCTACGTGTTCAAATCTTTTGATGGTTCTCAAAGTACAGTTGTAGCGGTAGAAATGTTAAGACTAAGCCATTGAATTGACTTAACTTGTACAGATCAAATAAAAATCGCCACCGTGCTATATTGTTTCCAAAGGAATCGGAAAAAAGTGAATAACCCAAAAAGAGGGGGAGAGAATCTTGGTACGGGGGTTGTTTATGCAAAGGGAAGGTATTAGCATCCTAAACATCTACAATACTATGCAGGAACCTCTTTGAAAATTTGTGTATTTTGGCTATAAATGTTGTATAAAAAATAGATTGTGGAGATGAGAAAAGAAGTATTATTTTTTACAATTTTTGCACCCGCCGTGGCTGCGGACCTTTAGTTCCTACATACCACCTTCTGTGAAATAGAGGATCAGGGTACTCGTAGTTCACCTTTAAAAGTTTTAAAATACAAGTGTGTTGGTTAATTTTAAGAAACGAGATATCATCGTCTTATCTGAGTGGAAGGACACACTTACTACCCACAATTATGAGAAAGGAGAATTTGCATCATCTCAAAGTGGAGGATATAGCTTGGATTTTAAAATCAACAAAGCCTCACTCAACACCAAAGTGGAAAATATCTCACTTCACTATATATCGTAGAAGTATAGTAGCTCGCATCACTATAAGGATTGACAAGAGTCTAATCTTTTGGGAAAATTTTAAGGTAAAAAGACATAGTGGCAAAATGGTTTGAATGAGATTGATTGACTTTTAGTCTTCTCAAAAAAATATCAAAGTATTATTATGTTGGTTAAAGTTTAATTAAGAATTTTTTTTTTAAAAATTAATGGACCTAAGTCCATATTTATTATGAAAGTTGTTCAAGTTTAGAAAACAAGAATAATTTTGAAAAGGAGTGAGAAGCTTTTTGGAATTAAAGAAGATGGGAGGAAATGAAGGGACTATCCTAAAGCATAAGGTAAAAGCTAGGGAAAATAATCGTCTAACCAAGAAGAAGCCAACACTTGACATAATGAGTTAATGTAGAATTCTCATCCTTTGGATTTGAAACCAAACAAGCAAAGATAGAAAACCTCTTGAGAAAACCAAACTTCAAATGCATTAAGTCTTCACAAAAATTGGGCAAAGAAACGGCTGTATACAGATAAATTCCCAATTGCAGACAAAGAACATAATCAAAATAACTTGCATACAAAGAAACAAACAATCCAATGTATTGGGTTAAATCCCAAGAACTCCAGTCAAAATAACAAAAGAAGTCACAAAGGTCTCAAGGTAGTCAAGGTCTCTAATCCTAAGTCCAAGAAGTCCACAACTCCAAAATGCCAAGGATAGTAACCAAATAGTCCAAGTAACCTTAAAGTTTTTTATTGTTCAAGTTAGTTATTAGATATCTTCAAAAAGAAAATGAAGAGCTCAAGTGAGCAAAACAAAATGACATAAAGATAAATGCTCAAGTGAGCAAAGATGAAAATAACATGAAATGTAAATGCTAAGACAAATGGTGCTTAAAGTAAGAGCATAAAGTAAAAGCATAAAAATAAAAGTCAATTGTTAATGAGTTAGAAATTAGAGGTTAGTTGAATGACCATCTTGAAACTTGCATTTGAAAACTCATTTGTAGATTGATTAAATCAAATCATCTCAATAACAAGTTTCATTTTCTTTTTGTCAAGTATATCATTCATTTCAAATTCTCAAGGCAACAATAAACGATCAACCATGTGTAAATGATTCACTTAGTCCAAAATTTATGATGATTCATTAGAGGATTGATAAGACCAAAGCCTCCTAACAATGAGAAAGGAATAAGATGAAGAGGGATGGGATACATTTGAATCAAATTTTTTTGCAATCTATCATTAAAATCATTCATCCATTATAGTGGAGTTATACTCAACACTCAAGATCAATGATGTTAATGAAGTTCATGATCAAGAACACATAGCCAGAATATATTAAAAAATAAATTGTATTTAGTGAATAAGATAAAAAAGGAAAAATGATTTTTAAATTGTTTTTTTTAAAAGGAAAATAAAAGGCAAAATATCAAACCATATTCAAAGTATCAAAGAAAATTTTAAAGAGACCATAGAAAAATCAGAAATGATCTCAAATATTTTTATAAAATTTTTGGTAATTTTTTAAAACATAAAAGTATTTTTTAAACTAATTAAAATGACTCAAATAAGTGAAAAAATATCAAATATAGTAGAAGTAAAGATAAAATTCTAGAAAAATTTAAGAAATTTAGAAATGAGGAAAATGATTTATATAATTTTTTTAAAAAAATTTAAAGACATCAAAAAGTATTTTTGAATAATTAGAAACAAGTCAAAATAAAGGAAAATTATAAAAAATATAAAATATTAATATAAAATCACGAAAAAAATTAAAATTAGAAAGAGAATATTTAAAAATATTTTTGTGAATTTTTTCAGAATTTTTAGGTTAGAAATGAATTTTCTATGATTTTTTAAAGTTTGATGTAAAAAGACTGAAAATAAAAATAAGTTTAAAAAAATGTGGACCATTGGCTGAGAGTCAAAACCTGCTAGTAATCAGATCCAAAGGATCAGGCACGCTGTGCATATCATGGTCAGCTTTGGAAATTGCACCCGATCACCTTTTAATATTTAAAAACAACTAAAATTATGGCGCATTGAATGAAGTCTGACTAATAGAATTAATCATATCCAAGGGCTCCCAAAGCGCGCGTTTGATAAAGAAAACATACTGAATTGAATTCAAAAAATCACATGTCACGCTTTCATTGGTTAAATCACGACACGTAGGTCGTCTTTAACCTCCGAACACCCTAGATTGGGATTCCTCAAACTGTAAAATTAGAGGACCAGACCAGTACCATTAGATTCGTCTCTTCAAGACAATTCTAATATTACCATCGCAATAAATTTCTATAAACTAAGCAAGGCTTAAATTGAGAAAATGCAGAAATAACAGTGAGCACGAAATTTGTGAATGTCTCACTCAAGTCTCAGTGAAATTGCAAATTATAAAAAGCATGAGAAACAGAAGGATGTATAGAGTAGATTAGTCTTTTATTTGGATCAATTTGCCCAAGAAGTCTACCTGAAAGAAGTAGAAAAAGGTGGCCCTAAAACTGGACTTTTGTAGATTAATATAGGTCACAATTCTTTAATGTAAGAGTATGGTTAGCTTCAGAGAAGTTCAATGAAGCTAATTGAATAGAGCTTTTGGTGTTTTGGAGTGATGCAAGAAATAAAAAATTCAAATTCCGAGTTCATGTGGGATCTGAACAGGGGTCAATTGGCTATAAAAAGATTGAAAAAATGAGAGAGGGATGATCCTTATTTATAGATAGTCATGATGTAAGGCTCAAGCGTGTGAATTACAGGCAAAATCAATGAAATTGTGTGAATCTGCTAAGTGGGAAAAGTGTGACTTCACATGGCTCAAAACGCAGAAAAATGGATGGTTCAATGGTTGTTTCTCATTATGGAAAGTTCCTAAACATGATTAGACGCAAAATTGATCCTTAAATTGGCTTGTAATTAGGTTTAAACTGATTTTCAAATTTGACTGAACACGAAACTTCAATTTCAAGATGCCAACTTCATAGTCATGGGGCCAACAATGTAGGGCACTATATGATGTGATTTATGAAGAATTGGAAAGATATCTTGTCAATCTTTACAATTTGAAAAGAATGGTAACATTTGGTGTCTTGGATCAAAAATTGTATATCTTTAAAATCAGCAAAAACACATAGATTTTCCACACTTAGAAAAATTTCTAAGTTTGGCATTAAAAGTGACTTGTAATGTTTTGCTTCCAAACATGGTCTTCCACTCAAAATTTTCTTTTGACCAAAAAATATGGTATGAATTAGAACTCTTAAATGAAATTTTGAGATTCGAACCACTTAAAAACTCCAAGAATTGAGAAAGTTATGACCTTGTGAAGTTGGTGAAAATCCATGAAATAACCTTATAACCTTTTGAACTCTTAAGGCATCTTGTAACCATTTTCAAGCTTTTCACATAAAATAAAAGTTGGGATTAACAATCTTAAGATCATTATGGAAAAAGAATGGGCTTAAGGAGATAAGAATTGACCAAGTTATGATATTTTGAAGTTAAACCCTAAAATTCAAAGGCCTTTCAAGGAGACTTGTAATCTTTCTCAATCATTAAGCATCTTCCACATAAATGTTGCTTGAAACATTTGAAGTTATTTATGGACAATCCTTTAAAGAGAAGCATATATTTTAAATCACTCAAAAATCTCAAAATATGAGTGAGATATAACCCTTAGAAATTCAAAAACCTAGCTCCTAGACACCAAAATGACTTGGAAAACCCTTTCAATTTTGACAAACATTCTTGCACAATTACTTTTGCCATGTGAATAAATTTTTTTGAGGATGATAATGAGAACCCATAGCACCAAAAACCACTTCCAAATGTTAATAACTGAGATAGTTATGCACTTGTGATCATGAAATCAAGAACTTGTCTAATTAGGTCAAACTTCTTCAATCAACCTTTACATCTTTTGACTATCTTTGACAAATTGAGGAATAATAAATCATAGTAGACCTTTTCATGATGTCACTTTAAAGAATCTTCAATGATGAATCTTGAATCATCAATTAGAGTAAACATTCATTGCATTTGTTAGTTAAAAGTTAATAAACACAAGTAAACTATGACCATAATAAACAAATCAAGGTGCTTGGTGATTCCTCATGGGATAACCTAAAGATGGGAAGAAGAACCAAACCCAATTGTGATCTTGATATGAATGAATTGATATGAGATGATAAAGGAATCTTAGGGGTAAAAATTGGGGTACAACAATAGTGTTTGGAGAAGTGGATCTTCCTATCAAGATCGACTTGCATATGTTTTATATCATTTTCAAAGTAATATAGAACCAGCATATACATGTTTACTCGAACGACCTTGGATTCATGCGTCGAGAACTGTTACTTCAACTCTACATTAAAAATTGAAGTTCTTCATTGAAGGAAGACTGGTTATAATTGACGGTGAAGAGTACATCTTTGTAAGTCACATAGAGTCCTACAAATATATCAGTGTTGATGAAGGCTGTATAGCAACACCATTTCAAGTGTTAGAGATTGCTTCAATGATAATCCTACCGGTGGAAAAAATAAAGAAACCTGTTGTGACTTCGTGGAGAGAATTACAAACAACTGTGGAAGATGGTACCTCAAAAGGTTAGTGCAAACTTGTGGAAATACCGTAAAATAAGAATTGTTTTGGTTTCGTCTATGAATCATCAAAGGCTAACCTGAAAGGCAAGGCGTAGTTTTTCTCCTATCCAGAAAACCTTCATCAACAAAGGAACAAAGCATGACAGATAAGTGGTGATGATATCTAACAAGAGCAACACCAAGAGAGCATTTGACTACATCCGTGAATGTGCGCCAGGCGAAGAGTTCAAGAGTTAGACAGTCGTGGAAATTTAAAAGATCTTTTTCTTTCCATAGTAATTTTTCTTGTTTTTTTAAATAAATAAAAAAAGGAACCTATGTCAAGCCCGAGGCAAAGGGGTAGCTTGTAAGGGTCCCCCAATTTGTTTCAAACGGTATTCTCAATTAATAAGAGTTATATTTAGCATTCAATTGATATCCCTATCTTTCTCTTGAATTTATCTCAATTGTTTTTAAAATGGAAATACTTTTCTTCATAATGCATTTTCAACTATACATACTAAAAACTGCACCAAAACGTGATAAGTGTGCAGATCCATGCCTAAAATCACCTATAATGTTACTACTTTTATACGATATAATTTTGATGCACCCATCAACCAATCAGAAGAGGATGATGAAATAGATCTTGAACTCTCCAAAGAATTGGCAAGGGAATTAGAGCCAAAAGTTAACAATATACAACCATACCAAGAATCTATTGAGACCATCAACCCTGGAACAAAGGAGGATCCAAAAGAGATCAAGTTCGGGGCAACATTGGAGGAAAGCGTCAAAGAAAGACTGATCCAACTTTTACATGAATATATGGATATATTTTCCTGATCTTACATAGATATTCTAGGATTGGATACAGATATTGTGGCCCATAGACTACCTATCAAGAAAGGTTGTTCTCTGATTAGACAAAAGCTCAGAAGAACCCGTCCAAACATGTCTAGCATGATTTGAGAAGAAGTTTTAAAACAATTTGATGCAGTGTTCTTAGTGGTGGTAGATTATCCACCTTGGATAGCTAACATCGTGCTAGTACCCAAAAAGGACAACAAAGTACACATGTGTGTAGATTATCAGGATCTGAACAAAGAAAGTCCCAGAGACGATTTCCCGTTACCTCACAAAGATGTTTTGGTGGACAATACATCTCAAGCTTTAATATTATTATTCATGGATGTTTTCTCAGGCTATAATCAGATCAAAATGGCCCCCGGGGATATGGAAAAGACTACTTTCATGAATCCTTGGGGCACTTTCTATTGCAAGGTGATGCCTTTTTGTCTAAAAAATGCAGGGGCAACTTATCAACGAGTTATGGTCCCATAATTTCACGATATGTTCCATAAAGAAGTTGAGGTATACATAGATGATATGATTTCCAAATCTCACATAGAAGAGGATCACATCAAGAATTTACAAAGATTATTCAAACGTATGTGAAAGTTCAAATTAAGGTTGAATCTGAACAAGTGTACATTTGGTGTCAGGTCAGTCAAGTTATTGGGTTTTATTGTAAGTCAACTCGATATTAAGGTAGATCCCGACAAGGTTAAAGTCGTAGAAGAAATGCCAGCTCCAAGGATAAAAAAATAGGTTTTTGGTTTCTTAGAACGATTGAATTAAATTTTGAGGTTCATATCGCACCTAACTTCTACACGCAAACCTATATTCAAATTACTTCAAAAAGGTCAGACAGTGGTGTGGAATGATGATTGTCAGATAGCCTTCGAGACAATAAAACAACATTTACAAGAGCCACCAATCTTGATGCCACCAGTTCTTGGGAGATCGTTCATCATGTACTTAACAATGCTTGAAGGGTAAATGGGATGTGTATTAGGGAAACATGATGAGACATGTAGAAAAGAACATGAAATTTACTAGCTCAACAAGAAATTCACCGACTGCGAAACCAGGTAATCACTTCTCAAGTAGATTTGTTGTGCTTTGGCTTTGGCTACTTAACGATTAAGGAAGTATAAGTTAAGTCACACACCGTGGTTAATAGAAAAAAATTTTCTTTGAAGTATGTGTTCCATAAACCAGCTCATACAGGAAAAATTTCTCGATTGAAAATGTTACTATCCGAGTACGACATCAATATGTTACTCAAAAGGCCATCAAGGGTAGTGTACTAGCTGACCATCTGGCTCATCAACTGTTGCCAGAATAACAACAAATGAAGTTCGAAATTTCAAACAAAGATGTCATGGTTATAGGTGACTACAAAATACTAGGACCTGGAGAAGAACCTGAACCAGGGGCACATTGGAAACTCATTTTTGACGATGCTTCAAATGCACAAGGGCACGGTATTGGGGGAAGTTTTAACTTCTCCAAAGAATTTTCAGAAACCTTATACTGCCAGGCTAAGTTTTGACGGCACCAACAATATCGCTGAATATGAAGCTTGTGTCTTGGGACTAAAAGTTTTTATTGATCTAAGAATTAAGAACCTCGAGGTGTATGGAGACTCAACATTAGTCATATACCAAGTCAACAGTAAATGAGATACTAAACATCCAAAATTGATTCCATATTGGGATCATGTTTTGAAGCTAGATATAGAATTTACTAAGATTACATTCAGTCATATTCCATGAGAAGAAAATCAGATGGCAGATGCCTTGATAGCTTTATCAACCATGTTCAAAGTGACCTGGCCAAATCATGAACCACACATTATAATTAGACATTTTGAAGAACCATCACATTGCCTTGCCATTGAAGAAGGACCGGATAACAATCCTTGGTCCTATGAAATCAAAAGATATCTCGAGAAACAGGAATATCCAGAAAATGCTTATGTGATTGGCAAGCAAACTCTATGATAGCTAGCTTCAAAGTTCTTTTTGAATGGTGATGTATTATACAAGAGAAACTATGATATGGTGTTGCCCAGGTGCATGGAGAAACATGAATCAGATACACTTATGAGAGAAATCCTTGAAGGTACTTTCCGAACTCACACAAACGGACATACCATGACTAGTTAAATATAACTCTTATTTTATGTGAAAAACTTGAAAATGATTAGAAGATGCCTGAAGAGTTCAAAAGATTATAGGTCACCTTATGGATTTTCTTCAAATTCAAAGGATCATAACATGTCCAATATTTGGAATTTTCAAGTTATACAAGTTTCACAATACTCTTTAAGAAGTCCACTTCAATCTATCATCATTAATCAAAGCAAAAATTTGGGATAATACCTTGTTTGGAGTCAAAACATTTTGGGTCATTTTTGAAGAAAAACATAGAATTTTTTCTAAGTATAAAAGTCACCACATTTTTCCTGATTTTGACCAAGCACAACTTCTAGCTCAAGCATCCAAATGATCAATTTCTTGGTACATTATGAATAATGTTACCTCATATTTCTAATGCATCAAGAATCAGGTCATAAGGTTCCCTAAATCATGCACACCGTGAGTTCAAAGTCAGCTACTTGAAATTCATTTTTTCTTCCAAGTCAGAATTTAAAATCCATAATCCAGCTTCAAAACACCAAATTAGCACGCGTTTTTGATTTAAACATGTTTAAAAAAGTTCCCAAAGTTGAATTAAGGATCAAAATGCATGAATGCATGAATTGGCTTAGTTTTTATGCACATGGAGTCAGACATTTTCCACTTTTGGGCTCTATCCAATTTCCATCCAAACTTCATTTTTCCTCTTAATTCTTTTCACCATTCACTTCCCTATAAATAGAGGACCTAACTCCTCTCATTTTCTCAAGCTTGGACAGTCAAAATCACCCTGCCAAACTCCCTGCATTACACACTTTTCTGAGTTTTCAAATTCATTTTTCCTCCACTTTTCAATCGATTTTCTTTGTTATTCTTTATCCTTGAACTTCACTGAAGCTATCAGAAGAAGAACCAAGCCTTGAAGTTTCTAAAATTATGCTAACCAAATATAGTTTCAGAGCAATTTTCTACTACTTCGTTCAGGTAGAATTAGCAACCAAATTGAACCAAATAAATCCAAATTCTCACACCTCTTACGAATTCCATTTTTATTTAGAATTGAGAAAGACACTTGGAATTTCCGTGCTCGTTATTTTTATGATTTTCTCCAAATACAGCCTTGCATAGTTTATATAAATTTGGCCCGAGGGTACCATTAGAATTTTCTTGAAGAGATGAATCTAATGGTACCGGTTTGGTCCTCTAATTTTACAGTTTGTGAAACATCAATTTAGGGTATTTGGAGGTGAAGACGACCTACGTGTCGTGCTTCAGCCAATGATAGTGTGACATGTGATTTTTTAATCCTATCTAGTGCATCTATCTTATTATACACATGTTTTAAGGACCATTGGATTTAATTACTTTTGTTTGTCAGACTCTATCCAATGCGCCAAATTTTTTGTTGCTTTTAGTTATTAAATAAATTATTTGGTGTGATTTCCAAAGATGACCATATTATGCACAGGGTGTCAGATCCCATGGATCTTCTTACTAACAAGTTTTGACATTAATCTAATGGTCCACATTTTTTTGACTTTATTTTCATTTTTTCATTTTTTATATTTAATTGTTTTAAACTTCAAAAAATCATAGAAAATTCATTTCTGACCCAAAAATTATGAAAAAATTCAAAAAGATAGTTTTAAATATTCTCTTTCTGATTTTGATTTTATCATGATTTTATTTTTAGATTAGATATTTTTTTATGATTTTTTCTTTGTTTTTAATTGTTTAAAAATACTTTTTTGTATTTTTAAATTTTTAAAAATTTGTCAAGATCATTTTCTTTATTTCTTACTTTTTGAAATTTTTTCTAGAATTCTATTTTGATTTTTACTATTTTTGATCTTTTTCCCTTACTTGAATGATTTAAAATAATTTAAAAAATACTTTTCTATTTAAAAAAATTGCAAAAAAATTTGTAAAAATACTTGAGATCATCTCTGACTTTTTTTTTGCTTTCCTTTAAATTTTTATTTGATACTTTGAATATAATTTGTTATTTTTCCTTATATTTTCATTTAAAAAATAATCTAAAAATCATTTTTTATTTATTTTTTTTTGTTTATTAATTGCAATTTTAATTTTGAATATATTCTGGCTGAGCTTGAACTATGTGATTTTTGATCATGCGGTTCATTAACATCATTGGATCTTGGGTGTTGAGTTTAACTCAACCAAAATGAATGAATAATTTTAATGATAGTTTGATTAAAATCTTCGATTCAAATATTTATCCTCCCTTTTCATGTTACCCCTTTCTTACTTGTGTTACATGTTGTGGGAGAATGATCTATATATCATTTCTCTAAACATATGGTACATAGATTACTATTGACCGGCCTCAAAATAAGTGTGACTTCTACAAAATTCCACTTATGTTTGCTTAACATAGCGTTAAATTTTGTCCCAATTTGAGAAATAATCATTTGTGGCCCAAACTTATGTTTGCAAGCCCAAGTATGTTTAATTTGAAACATTTATCCAATAACCTTAAGGTTCATTGTTAGGAGGCTTTAGTCTTATCAATCCTCTAATTAACCTTCATAAAATTTAGGCTAAGTGAATCATTTAAACAACGTTGATCATTTATTGTTGCCTCAAGAATTTGAAATGAATGATATACTTGACAAAAAGAAAATGAAACTTGTTGTAGAGAAGCTTTGATTTTATCTTCTAATGAGTTTCCTAATGCAAGTTTCAAGATGATCATTCAACTAACCTCTAATTTTTAATTCATTAACAATTAACTTTATTTTATGCTTTTACTTTACGTCTTTACTTTAAGAACCATTTATTTTAGCATTTACATTTCATGTTATTTTCATCTTTGCTCACTTGAGCTTTCATTTTCTTTTTGAAGATGCTTAATAATAACTTGAACAATAAAATTTTTAAGGTTACTTGGACTATTTGGTTACTATCCATGGCATTATGGAGTTATAGACCTCTTGGACTTAGGATTAGAAACGTTGACTACTCTTGAGACTTTGTGACTTCTATTGTTATTTTGTATGGAGTTATTCGGGTTTACCCCGAGACATTGGGTTGTTTTTTTTCTTTTTGTGTAGGTTATTCTGATTACAAGCTTCGTCTGTGATTGAGAATTTATCTGTATACAGTCATTACTCTGCCAACTTCTGTAAAGACTTAATGCGTTTGAAGTTTGGTATTCTTAAGAGGTGTAATATCTTTTCTTGTTTGGTTTCAATCCAAAGGATGGGAATTCTACATTGACTCATTGTGTCAAGTGTTGGCTTCTTGTTGGTTAGACGGTTCTTTTTCCTAGATTTTACCTTATGCCTCAGGATAGTCCCTTCATCTCCTCCCATCTTCTTTAATTTCAAAAATCTTCTCCCTCCTTTTCAAAACTATTCTTGTTTTCTAAACTTGAACCACTTTCATAATAAACTTGGACTTAGGTCCATGCATTTGCAATACATTTGCTTAATCAAATATTAACCAACTTAATAATACTTTGACATTTTTGTGAGAAGACTAAAAATCAATCAATCTCATTCAAACCATTTTTCCATTTTGGCTTTTTACCTTAAAACATTCTCAAAAGATCATACTCTTGTCAACCCTTTGAGTGACGCGAGATATTATACTTCTATGATATGTAGTGAAGTGAGATATTTTCTACTTAGGTTTTCTGTGAGGCTTTGTTGATTTTAAAATCCAAGCTATATCCTCCACTTTGAGATGACGTAAATTCTCGTTTCTCATAATCGTGGGTAATAAGTATGCTTTCCACTCGGATATGATGATAATGTCTCTCCTCTTAAAATTAACCAACACACTTATGTTTTAAAATTTTTAAAAGGTGAACTACGAGTACTCTGATCCCCTATTGCATGCAAGGTAGTACGTAGGCACTAAAGGTTCACAACTGCGGCGGGTGCAAAAATTGTAAAAAATATTTCTTTTCTCATCTCTACCATCTATTTTTGTATAAAACAGTTATAACCAAAATACATAAATTTTCAAAGAAGTCCATATGGAGTACAGTAGATTCTTAGGGTTCTAATACCTTCCCTTTGCATAACCAACACCCGTACCTAGATTCTCTCCCCCTCTCTTTTTGGGTTATTCACTCTTTTCCCATTCCTTTGGAAATAATAAAGAGCAATGGAGATTTTTATTTGATCTGTACGAGTTAAGTCAATTCAATGGCTTAGTCTTAACTTTTCTACCGCTATAGAAAAATGGCGATTTTACTGGGGAAAGATCGACCAAATGTTGGTCCATCTCTATGTGGGTTAAGCCTATCTTTTTTATTTATTTGTGTATGCGCTATTATTTGTTGTATATTATGTGTTATATATTTGTTTGTCTGGTTTTCAGGGTTCTTGGTGATCTTTTATAAGTCCTCTACCCGGACTTAGGAAAACTTAAGATAGGACGGGAGGTATAGTCATGTTAACTTTGAGGGAGTAATCCCAAAAAATGAGACATGAGATCCCCCACTCAGTGGAGGCCCCTTTGATTTTAGTATCGTTTACTGAGTAATGGGGAAGACATGCTGCTTTCGAAATGGGAGTCTGCTGAAACTAAAGATCCCAGAACCCTTAACCCATCTTATCCTTTTAGGTGTAGTGCAGAAACTATGACGGAGTAATCCGGAAATGGTTGTCATACGATACTACACTCAATTGAGTTTTTTCTGAGAATATTACTAATTACCGAGTTAATCGAAACGTTGGTAATATCCGAAGGAAGGATGTATGTTAGAACAAAGTTTGAATCTACTACCCTATGTTTAAGTTTTGATGATTACAAAATGAAAAGATATATTATTTATATGATTCATGTATGAACTATTTGCTACCTAAAAATATTACGTTCTACTTTGCAGAAACTCTGATAGGTATCAGCAAGAGCACACTTAATCAGCATCAGAATATTGGTTCTTGACATCAGCATCAGAAGTTGCTATATCAGAATACCAGAATCAGAAGGTTAACTCACGTGTATGCTGAAGCTTGATGAACAGAACTGCGCTCAACACTCTGATAAAGAAAACAACAGTTCATCAGCAGTTAAGCAAAGTCAGAATGAGCCAAGCCAGAACATGCATTAAGTAAGCAACGGTACTGTGAATTGAAAGCAAATTATTACCAACGGCCTCATTCCAGACAAGATCTGCTTGATAAGGAAAGTTTGTTATTAGCATTGAATCAAGAATATTGCTCCAACGTTCAACAATCTCAGTGCTGTATAAACAAGACTGTGAAGATTGAATTGGATAATGCTCTCCAACATTTTACACGCCTAAAAGCTAATCATAATCTTCCTTCTCTCAGTTTGCTAAACGCTACATATCTCCTTACTCAATCATTGTTTAGAAATCTAGTTTCATAAGCTTAAGTTGTGTATACATCACAGTTGTGATACAGTTTTGTAGAAAACATTCACACACCTAGATTTATCTTCTTTGTAAGAAAGTGTTTCTTTGACAAACCGGGTTGTGGTTTACATCAAGAAGGCTTTAGCAGTTGTTAAAGCAGTTTGTAATATTCAGTTGAATATAGTGGATTAAGACCTCGTTGGAGAGAGGCGAAATCACTTTGACGGGTGGACTGGAGTAGTTTGAGATCAAACGAACCAGGATAAAAATATCTTGTTCATTGCATTGATTTTCAGTTTTACAATTCAACCCCCCCTTCTTGTGTTTTTCACTTCTTCAATTGGCATCAGAGAGCCTGGTTCTGAGCTAAAACACTTAACCGTGTCAGTACAAGATCCAGCGTCAGAAAAACACAATGGCAGGAACTTATTCTCACACCAGCAATGACAACCATGAGGACAGAGACAGATTCAGCGGCAAACCTCCAGTCTTTGATGGAGAAAACTTTGATTACTGGAAAGACAGAATTGAAAGCTTCTTTCTGGCACATGATGCTGATCTGTGGGATATGGTGACAGATGGATACACGCACCCTGTGAATGCAAGCGGTCAGAAGATTGATAGAAAAACAATGTCTGACCAACAAAAGCGTGACTTCAAGAATCACCACAAGGCCAGAACCATCCTTCTCAGCGCCATCTCCTATACTGAATATGAAAAGATCTCCAACAGAGACACAACAAAGAACATTTTGACTCACTCAGAATGACGCATGAGGGCAACGTTCAGGTCAAAGAAACTAAAGCTCTGGCGCTCATTCAGAAGTATGAGGCGTTCAAAATGGAAGAATTTGAATCCATTGAAACAATGTTCTCAAGATTCCAGATTCTGGTAGCTGGTCTCAAGGTTCTGGACAAAGGATACTCTACTACTGACCATGTCAAGAAAATCATCAGAAGTTTACCCAAGCAGTGGAGACCAATGGTTACAGCTCTGAAGCTAGCAAAAGATCTCAACAAAATTACTCTGGAGGAACTTATAAGCTCCCTCAGAAGTCATGAGATAGAGCTAGAAGCTGACGAGCCTCAGAAGCAAGGTAAGCCTTTAGCATTGAAATCTAACAAAAAATCTGAGTCTAAAGTTTTGCAGGCAGTTGAAGAAACATCTGATGGATCCTCATCAAAAGAAGACGAACTCTCCCTCCTCTCCAGAAGAGTAAATCAACTGTGGAAGCAGAGGCAAAGGAAGTTCAGGAATCCTAGAAGATCTGATCAGAACGAGTCCTCTTCCAGATACAGAAGGACGGATTCTTCCTCTGGATACAGAAGATCTGAAGGCTCCTCAAGTAGCAAAAAGCCAAACACCAAGGACATCATCTGCTATGAGTGCAATGAGCAAGGACACTACAAGAGTGACTGCCCAAAGCTTCAGAGGGAAAAGCCCAAAAAGAAGTTTGGAAGAGAAAAGAAGAAAAGTCTCATGGCTACATGGGATGACTCTGACTCGTCTGAAGCTGACTCAGAATCAGATGATGAGAGGGCAAACATAGCTCTCATGGCTAACATTTCAGAAGATAGTGAAGCTTCTGAATCAGACTCTGAATCAGACACTGAAGAGGTATTTCCTAACTTTGCTGTTAATTTTACCAAGGCTGAACTTGCTGAAAGCCTTAATGTAATTCTGGAAAGGTATCAGCAAATTAGAGTTAAATTCAGAGACCTGAAAAGGAATCTTGAATCTGACTCTAATAAGACTGAGAGTCTCAAATTGGAGAATTCTGAGTTGAGAAATAAGATTTCAAAATTAGAAAACACTTTACAAAACTCTCAGAAGGAACCAATTTCTGAAACTCCCAGCAACGCTGATGAGATCATCAAGGAGTATGATCACAGTTTCCAGAAGTTCCTTGCTAAAAGCATAGATAGAAGCAAAATGGCTTCAATGATCTATGGAGTTAGCAGAAACGGAAGGAAAGGAATAGGATACCAAGGTAAGGTTCCTACACCAAAGAATGTCATGGACTTAACCATTAAACACACTCCTCTGAATTAACATTTTGTGTATGGTCACACACATGATATTAAATACACTAGCAGTAAGTACTCCGTGAAACCAAAATTCAACCAGAGTTTTGGCAAAACTAACAAATCAGGACCCAAGAAAATCTGGGTACCTAAGGATAAAATAATACATGTTGCAGATATCTTTAGCAGCAAGTCAGAAACACCAGTCATGGTACCTGGACTCTGGCTGCTCGCGACACATGACGGGAAGAAGGCATATGTTCCAAAGCCTGGAACTTAAGCCCGGAGGCCACGTTGGCTTTGGAGGCAATCAGAGGGGAAAGATAATTGGCTCTAGAACTGTAGGTAATGGAAATCTTCCCTCTATTAATAATGTTCTGCTAGTAGATGGATTAATGCATAATCTGTTATCCATAAGTCAATTAAGTGATAACGGTTATGATATAATCTTTAATCAAAAATCATGCAAAGCTGTTAGTCAGAATGATGGGACTATCCTATTTAATGGAAAGAGGAGAAACAACATTTATAAAATAAAAAATTTTGAACTGAAAAGTCAGAATGTAAAGTGCCTTCTGTCTGTTAACAACGAGCAGTGGATCTGGCACAGAAGATTGGGGCATGTTAGTATGAGAAGAATATCTCAGATTAACAAACTCAATCTGGTCAGAGGACTTCCTGATTTAAAGTTCAATTCAGATGCTCTGTGTGAAGCATGTCAGAAAGGCAAGTTTGCAAAACCTTCTTTTAAATCTAAAAATGTTTTTTCTACCTCTAAGCCATTAGAACTTCTGCACATTGACTTATTTGGACCAGTTAAAACTGCTTCAGTCAGTGGCAAGAAGTATGGGTTAGTAATCGTAGATGACTATAGCAGATGGACATGGGTAAAGTTCTTAAGACACAAGGACGAGTCACACTCTGTGTTTGTTACCTTTTGTAACCAAGTTCAGAATGAAAAGGATCTTAGAATCGTTAAAGTCAGAAGTGATCATGGTGGAGAGTTTGAAAACAAAGATTTTGAGCCATTCTTTAATGACAGAGGCATTCTGCATGATTTCTCTTGTCCTAGAACTCCCCAACAAAATGGAGTTGTAGAACGAAAGAACAGAACATTGCAAGAAATGGCCAGAACCATGATTAATGAGACAAATGTTGCTAAGATCTTCTGGGCAGAGGCAATAAACACAGCGTGCTACATTCAGAATAGAATCTCAATAAGACCTATTCTGGAAAAGACTCCATATGAATTGTGGAAGAACAGAAAGCCCAACATTTCATATTTTCATCCATTTGGATGTACCTGTTTTATGTTAAATACAAAGAATTATTTGAACAAGTTTGACTCTAAAGCACAAAAGTGTATTATGTTAGGATACTCTGAACGCTCAAGAGGGTACAGAGTATACAATACAGAAACATAGATTGTGGAAGAATCAATCAGTGTTCGTTTTGATGATAAGCTTGACTCTGAAAAGTCAAAGCAGAATGAAGTTTTTGCAGGTATGAAAATTGAATTTACAGGTTCTGAAGACAAGTCATCAGAAGCTCTCAACACAAACACTCCGTCAACGTCTGAAAGGAGCATTGCTAGCAATCCTACAACAGCTGCTGATCAACCTCAGAAGAGATTACCTAGAAGCAGCTTGGATCACCCAGAAGAGACTATCTTAGGAAGAAAGGAAGATCCAATCAGAACAAGAGCAAGCTTCAGAAACTCTGAAGAAACCCTCATGGGACTTGTGTCTATGATTGAACCTTCTTCTATTGATGAAGCACTTCTGGATAATGACTGGATTCTGGAAATGCAAGAAGAGCTGAATCAATTCACCAGAAATGACGTATGGGATCTTGTTCCCAGACCAAAAGGATTCAACGTCATTGGAACAAGATGGGTCTTCAGAAACAAGCTAAATGAACAAGGTGAAGTCATCAGAAACAAGGCACGACTGGTTGCACAAGGTTATAGTCAGCAAGAGGGGATAGACTATACAGAAACCTTTGCTCCAGTCGCCAGGTTAGAATCTATAAGACTTTTAATTTCATTTTCTGTTAATAGAGGCATCACTCTGTATCAGATGGATGTCAAGAGTGCATTCTTAAACGGTTATATAGATGAAGAGGTTTATGTGCACCAACCCCCTGGTTTTGAAAATACAAAACATCCAGAACATGTTTTCAAACTAAAGAAGTCACTATATGGTCTGAAACAAGCTCCCAGAGCTTGGTATGAAAGGCTAAGTAACTTTCTGTTAGAAAATGAATTCACCAGAGGGAAGGTGGACACTACCTTATTCTGTAAATCAGTTAAGAATGACATCTTAGTCTGTCAAATTTACGTTGATGATATTATTTTTGGTTCTACTAATCCTTCTCTTGGAAGAAAATTTGCTAAGTGTATGCAGGCAGAATTTGAGATGAGCCTCATGGGGGAACTGGAATTCTTTCTAGGAATTCAGATCAATCAAACTCCAGAGGGAACTTACATTCATCACAGCAAATACATCAGAGATCTTCTGAAGAAATTTGACCTCTCAGAATGTAAGCCATCAAAGATTCCAATGCATCCCACGTGCATTCTGGAAAGAGAAGAGGTAAGCAAAAATGTAGAACAGAAAGTCTACAGAGGTATGATTGGTTCTCTCCTTTATCTGACTGCTTCAATACCTGATATATTATTCAACGTTTGTATTTGTGCTAGATTCCAATCAGATCCTAGAGAATCTCACTTAACAGCTGTTAAGCGAATTTTCAAGTATCTGAAAGGTACTACTAATCTGGGTTTGTTTTATAGAAAATCTAGTGATTACAGTTTAGTAGGCTACTGCGATGCTGACTTTGATGGAGACAGAGTGGAGCGTAAAAGTACTTCTGGAAGCTGCCAGTTTCTGGGAGAAAATCTGATCTCTTGGTCCAGCAAAAGGAAATCAACAATTGTGCTATCAACAGCAGAAGCTAAGTACATAGCAGCAGCAGGATGTAGCACACAAATGCTCTGGATGAAAAGTCAGCTTGAAGACTTCCAGATTTTTGAGAGTAACATTCCTATACTCTGTGATAATACTTCTGCTATTTGCTTAAGTAAGAATCCTATTTTACATTCTAGAGCTAAGCATATAGAAATAAAACATCACTTCATTAGGGACTATATTCAGAAAGGAATTTTGAATTTAAAATTTATAGATACAGACCATCAATGGGCTGATATCTTCACTAAACCCCTTTCTGAAGATAGGTTCAATTTCATTCTGAAACATCTCAGCATGAAAATCTGCCCAGAGTGAAAATGTTTTAATTCCATATATTTATCTTCATAATGTATTTGTTTTACTGTGAACTTCTGATCAATCTCTTTTCAGAAAGATAGAACATGCAGATTGTATCAGATGCAAGTCTAAAGATCTGAGAGTCTAAGCTCAAAGACATACGTGCTGATCACTACATCAAACAAGTGTCATCCAATCATCAGCAAATCTCTGAAGCAGAATGCGTGCACGCTTCTGAGAAGGCAAAACGATGATTGGGTGCATTGAGACACATGTCTGGTAACCGTTTTAAGTATCTTTCTCAAATCACCCAAAATCAGCAAGCATTAAATGAAAGTAATCATGTTTTTAAAACGTAATCATGATTTTATTCCTCTTTATTGAAAACGTTTACTCTTTCAAAATATTCTGAACCCTATTTAAACACGTTAAACCTCTCACTTTGATCTTTTACAGTTTCTCATTATTTCTCAAAGTATTCTCTGCATTTTTCTGTGTTCATCTCTTGCAAACTCTTTTTCTCAGTTTTTCTCAAAATCCCTAAGTGTGAACATGGCAACCTCCAGCAGTGCTTCTGTAGGTTCTCAGAAGAAAGCATCATCTGAACAGTATCAAGTGCCATTCAGAACACTCCTCACTCCTGTGAAGAATCTTGAAGTGTTATCTGAATTGATCATTGATTTTGGAAGCATGAAGGAAAATGGTTTTGATTTAACAGAAGAAGTTAGGGCACAGAAATGGGAAAGGTATTTTGACAGGTTGGTTGGACCAACATTCCCTATGTTAGTCAAGGCGTTCTGGATTCATGCAACGGCTTCAACGCATCAAGTCACCTCCTACATTATGGGGAAGAAGATTGTGATCACTGAGGATCACATAGCAAGGTTAATTGGTTACAGTGGCGGTGGCGTCCGCTGTATTGATATGGCTGAGAGATGTGCTGACGTGGGCGTCATAGCAGAAAGGATTTTCACCCATGGGGTGCCCAGCAGCAAGATCAAAGATCTGAAGGATCATCACAGAGTTTGGGCGAAGATAATTCTGGGGTGTTTTAACCATAGGAAGCCAACTAGTTCCCCTGATTACATAAATGTAGATCAGCAGTTTCTGATCTACTTTATCAATCAGAAGGTAAAAATCAACTTGGCTCATCTTCTGTTTAATCACCTCAGAACAAGCGTGAAGGAAACCAGGGAAGAAGAAAGAACAAAGAGGGATTGGATACCCTTTGGAAGGTTGATATCAGACATTCTGACTGAGAATAGGCTGATAGAGCATCTGATAGAAGCTCAAGAGTTAAGCACCATTGAACCAACGGTTGGGAAGCCTCTGAACGCGAAGAACTTGAAGAAAATGAAGTTGATAGAGAATATCAAAAAGGAACCCAGCGCTACTCCTATTGCTGATATCACCAGCAGAAGAGTCCCACTGAGTGACTTTCCTTTATTTTCTGAGATAGAATCCAAACCAGTGGTATTTCTCAGATATCTGGACGCGTGCAAAGCTGATGGTACAGATCCCAATCTGAAGATCAAATATCTGCACCAACCTCAACCAGAAGTGACACTGAAGAAGACGAAGAAAAGGAAGGCACCTTCAGAAGGATCATCCCAGCAGACACCCAAGAAAAATGGTAATTTATCTGCTGCTTCAGTTTTAAATTCTTCTACTATTCCAGCATCAATTCCACCTCCAACCTCTCATAGAATCTCAATCCCCATCCCAACAATAGATGAAACTGAACCAGAAGATGACCCTTCTGAGGCACTTCAACTCAGAAGACCCCGAACAAAACATCCCAAACCAACAATCTCAACAACATCAGTAATTGACAAAGTGCTGTCTGACATTGATCAACACACTTCTGATCACTCCTCCATTAATCCAAACACTGAACCACAAATGGTCCACTCTCCACAACCAGAAAAACCTCTCTCACCCATTCCAGAAGAACCTCTTATCCCTGAACAACCAGAAATTCCAACAACTTCTCCACAACCAACAATTCTGTCTCCCCCTCCTCAACCAGAAATTCATCCACCATCACCTCAACCTGAGTTTCATCACTCTGAAACTCCAACTCCTCCACCTTCTGAACCTCATTCACCTCAACCATCACCTCTGGAAATCCAGCCGCCATGTGGAACAACAATCACAATGGCCCAGTTGCCATCCTCGCCAGAATCTACACCACCAAATACTCCCAAAACCCCAAACAGTCCAATCATTATCTCTGATTCTCCCACTCCATCTCCAAAATAAACAGCTCCCAAGCAAACCACCGAAAACCCCAGCAGGACCTTCATAGACTTAACAATCCTTGACCGTCTTGCTGATCTGAAAAATAAAATAACCATTCCAAAACCAAAACAACCAGATGTTGGCTCTGGTATTATGAATTTTGAAACAGGTTTGCAACAGTGGATTGCTTCTCTGAAGCAAGTCTGTCCTGGAATGATTGACCCAGCTGCCTCTGACCAGCTCTGGTCACAATTCAGAATTTGGGTACGTGCTGAAGCCCTCAAGTTGCAGGATATCAACTATGAGCAGGCACAACAGAACTTCAACAAGCTGCTGAAGGAAGTTGAAAGTCAGCTGCCACAAGAAGACGTGCTCCCTCTGGATAGTGATCCATGGTCTGAGAAACAGCCAGCTTCAAAGGTGCAACCAGAAGAAGACAAGACTATTCAAGCTGAAGAAAGTCAAGCAGAAGATGTTGCAGAAAGCTCTCAGAAGCTCCCTGCTTCTGATGTTTCTCAAGCTGCCTTGGACAGGCAGACTCTGGAAGAGCTGAAGCTGAATGACATGCGTCTGCAACAAAGAATGGATGAAAATGACCAGAAGATGAAAGAAAGGATGGATGTGCAGGATAGCAAGATAGATACAGTTGTCAGCATGGTGCACAAGCAGAATGAGACTGCTGATCAGATCAAAGCCATGCTGGAGAACCTATTCACACGCCTTCCTCCTCAACCTTAGTTTTTCATTCATGTCATTTTCATGTTTTCTTTGATTATCTGTTGTACTGTTTTGTTTGATTCTGAACCTTTTAATATGACAAGTTTTTCTGCTCTAAATGTTTTAGCACATCACTTACACTTTTTGATTGCTGACAAAAAGGGGGAGAACAAGAATGATATTTTAAATAATAACGGATTACTAAGACAGAAATTCTCGAACATTCTAACTCTGATATACTTGAATATGTTTTCTGTTTTGCTTAAGTCTACAGGTACAAGAAAGCTCCATGATACTGTGAAGACTAAAGCTCTGATACTATGACCCAAAGCAAAGCTCTGATGAGAAAAGCTCTAATACGCTGATTTGAAGCTCTGCTCTGATATGCTGATAGTCAAAACTCTGAGAATCTGATGTTCAAAGAAAGGCAATAAAAATCTGATCCTAAAGAACTCTTGGAGTTAAAAAGGGAAGCAATAAACTCAGGGGGAGTATCTCTCAACTCTTATCCCTTATCTTTGATAACCTCTTACTCTGATACATCTTATCATTTAGTTACCTCTGATACTTTTTCACGTTATTTTCAATTAAAAAATATCTAGTTTTTGTCATCATCAAAAAGGGGGAGATTGTTAGAACAAAGTTTGAATCTACTACCCTATGTTTAAGTTTTGATGATAACAAAATGAAAAGATATATTATTTATATGATTCATGTATGAACTATTTGCTACCTAAAAATATTACGTTCTGCTTTGCAGAAACTCTGATAGGTATCAGCAAGAGCACACTTAATCAGCATCAGAATATTGGTTCTTGAAATCAGCATCAGAAGTTGCTATATCAGAATACCAGAATCAGAAGGTTAACTCACGTGTATGCTGAAGCTTGATGAACAGAACTGCGCTTAACACTCTGATAAAGAAAACAACAGTTCATCAGCAGTTAAGCAAAGTCAGAATGAGCCAAGCCAGAACATGCATTAAGTAAGCAACGGTACTGTACATTGAAAGCAAATTATTACCAACGGCCTCATTCCAGACAAGATCTGCTTGATAAGGAAAGATTGTTATTAGCATTGAATCAAGAATATTGCTCCAACGTTCAACAATCTCAGTGCTATATAAACAAGACTATGAAGATTGAATTGGCTAATGCTCTCCAACATTTTACACGCCTAAAAGCTAATCATAATCTTCCTTCTCTCAGTTTGCTAAACGCTACATATCTCCTTACTCAATCATTATTTAGAAATCTAGTTTCATAAGCTTAAGTTGTGTATACATCACAGTTGTGATACAGTTTTATAGAAAACATTCACACACCTAGATTTATCTTCTTTGTAAGAAAGTGTTTCCTTGACAAACCGGGTTGTGGTTTGCATCAAGAAGGCTTTAGCAGTTGTTAAAGCAGTTTGTAATATTCAGTTGAATATAGTGGATTAAGACCTCGTTGGAGAGAGGCGAAATCACTTTGACGGGTGGACTGGAGTAGTTTGAGATCAAACGAACCAGGATAAAAATATCTTGTTCATTGCATTGATTTTCAGTTTTACAATTCAACCCCCCCTTCTTGTGTTTTTCACTTCTTCAATGTAGACTCTGGGAACCTTCTAGAACCTTGTTCGGAAGGTGATAAACTATTAGTCCATACCTTGTGGGTGGTACCTTTGACTTCATGCTCGTGGTGTCAAACCTACAAACCCCCATGTTTGTGATCTTGTGTGTGATTGTTGCATCATGCATTTATGCACCCATGAGCATCCTTTAAAACATTTTGTTTCAAGGGACTTAAATTTAACTTTTTGTGAATATCTCAGGTACTGATTGACAATGGATTCTGGAAAAAGAAGACTCAGAAGTACAGTTTTAAGAATCCTAAGATAGATGAATTGATGAGTCTGATTACCGAGATCGAGAGTTCTACAGATTTTCAGAAGAAGTATGGATCTATCGTGTCTCTTATGAAGCTTAGGATGAATGAGGGTATTCTTTCTACTTTAGTCCAGTTCTATGATCCGATGTATTGATGTTTTACTTTCCCTGATTATCAGTTGATGCCTACATTGGAGGAGTATTCTTACCTATTGGGTTTACCTGTTACTGATCGTGTCCCTTTCACCGGTTTAGAGTGAGAGCCCAGGTCTCATGAGATTGCTGCCATGATTCATTTGGGGAAGTCTGATATTAAAGCCAACATGACTAACAAAGGAGGAATCAGAGGATTACTCGCCTATTTTTTTATTAGAGAAAGCTCGCTAATTTGCTAGGAGGAAGAGTACAGTTGCATTTGAGTCTATCTTTGCTCTACATGCCTATGGGTTGTTCTAATTTCCTAACGTCGACAAATTTGTGGATGTCAACACCATCAGGATCTTTCTGATTGGGAATCCAATTCCTATTTTATTAGGGGATGCTTATTATTCATTTCATCTTCGGTACTTTTATCATGGTGGGATGATAATTTTTTGCACGCCTTTGGTATATCAGTGGTTTATTTTTCACTTACCTTGGTCTGATGCTTTCTGGGATATCAAGAAGGAACCTCGTTGGGCTACAAATATTATGGCTCTCACTCATAATGACATTGTTTGGTATCATCAGGCTTATTATGATATGGATATTGTCGATAGTTGTGGTAGTTTCCCCAATGTACCTCTTCTTGGTACAAAGGGAGGAATTAACTAAAATCCCGTTCTTGCACGTTGTCAACTCGGATATCCGATTAGAGACAAGCCAAATAGTATTAATGTGAGTGGTTTATTTCTCAAAGAAGGAGAGGATACCAAGGAAGCTAAGGAGGAAATTGCAAAGGCTTGGCGCCATATTCATAGGAAGGATAGACATGATTTGGGACCAAGAGGAGTTGTTTCTTTGGAACCTTATCTCCGGTGGGTACAAGTAAGAGAAATTTAGTTGAAGATTCCATATTCCCATGAAGAACTTATACCTGATATGTTTGTGAAGGCTACTCCCCCCCTTTTAGATGATGTGGAAGAACTTCAGCTTGTCGGAGTTATGATGCAGCAGGAGAAAGAAGCATGGAAGAACAAGTGTCAGACTTTAGAGATGTCCTACCAAAAAAAATTGATAGAGAAGGATGAATTGATTGAGTTTCTAGAGAATCGTGCTATGGAGATGATGGAGAGGCGAGAGGATTTATTTTCCTCTAGAGCTCGGTTTGGACCTAGTTTCTCACTTCATGACTCGGGTGATTGGAATGAAGTTGCTAGTAGGTATGAAGAAGAGAACAAGTAGTTGAAGGCTCAG
Source organism: Vicia faba (assembly GCA_948472305.1). Lineage (NCBI taxonomy): Eukaryota > Viridiplantae > Streptophyta > Magnoliopsida > Fabales > Fabaceae > Vicia > Vicia faba. Next base: position 42,592 of record CATIWC010003624.1, on the reverse strand, counting down.
ATTGCAAGACTCGTAGGAAAGCGTCAGTGCGTGGAAAGATATTCATCAGCTTTACCTCCTCAGGATTTTAGATTCTATCTTTATTCTCTTGTCCTTAGAATTATTGAAACTTGTACTAAAAGTTGTAATCCATTATGAAGTTATTGTAATGAAATTTTCAGTTATAATTCTTTGAGTCCCTTGAAATATTATATATAACGATAACTAAATCATGTGCATGGCATATCATGCATCATTTTTGCACATGATTCTTGCATTTATGTTCACACCTAGGTGTCTTACTAAGTTTTGCTACTTTGTTCAAAAGCAAGTTGTCTCACCGGTATAATACTCAGGCTAATTCCAGGAAGAAAATGGAGAATCTCTAACAAGAGAATCGCGAGCTGCATGAAGAAGTTACTGCTTTGAAGGCTAGTATGGCTAATCTGACTGCTTTGATGGAATCATTGGTGGCTCCTCATAATCATCCACCACTTGTTCCTCCGTCTACTTAGCCATAACAAATAATTGTCACTTCAGAAGTTCTGTCAGTTCCCATTTCTGTTACTCTAGTTACTGCTGCTCAAAACCGTATGCCTCAGGGTTACCTGTGGGAATGCCTGAAAATTTCATACCAGAAGGTTAAAATCTTGATGCTTAATTTGCTCCATTTTCTCAAGTTGCTTCTATTCCTACACCTCTTGTGGTGCATGTTACTCTTGCTGCTAAAAATGAGATCCATCATACTACACCTCCTACGGTGAATGCTATACCATTTGTTAATGATGGTGTTTATCATCCTGTTCCTTCACCGAGTGAAAGTGTGGTTTTCTATTATCGATTGGATGATTTTGAGGATCAGTTCAATGAGAAGTAGAAGGAAATGAAGGCTCTTCGAGGAAATGAATTATTCGGACAAAACGTCAGTAAACTCTGCTTAGTCCCTAATGTAAAGGTACCAGCGAAGTTTAAAGTGCTGAAATTTGCGAGGTACAAGGGAAACTCTTGTCCTCGTGACCAGCTAGTGATGTATATCAGAAATATTTCCACCCATACTAATGATCAGCATTTTCTTATTCATTTCTTCCAGGATAGTTTAACCAGTGCCACTTTGAAGTGGTATATGGGTTTGGACAATAACAATATTCACACCTTCAATGATCTATGGGAAGCCTTCATCAAACAATATAAATACAATATGTTCACGATGCCTAACCGCGACCAATTAAGAAGAATAACTCAGAAGGACAAGGAGTCATTCAAAGAATATGTGCAGTGTTGGTACGAGATAGCTGCCCAGGTGGTACCCCTGATGGGAGAACAAGATATGACCAAGGTCTTCCCAAAAACCCTTGGATCATTTTATCATGAAAGGATGGTCGCCAGTGCACCCAGTGATTTCACTGAGACGGTGAGCATATGTGTTAGTCTAGAAGGAGCTGTCAGGGAAGGGAGCTTGATGAAAGACGAAGGGGCAAAGAAGTCATCATACGAGTTTTCTTGAAAGAAAGAAAGTGAAATGAATGTTGTCATTGAGGAAAGGAAAAAGTTATTCCCTACTATGCAGAGTTATTCCCGACTTTGATTCATAAGAAGTTGGTTCAGACCAGGCCTCCCCATGTTATACCTTTACCTTTACCTTGGTATTATAAGGAAGATCAGACTTGTGCTTTACATCAAGGAGCCCCAGGGCACGACATCGAAAAGTTTTATCCCTTGAAATCTGAAGTACAATAGATGGTGAGATCTGGCTACCTATCCTTTAAAGATGTTGGTCCTAACGTGAAAGATAATCCTTTGCCTAAACATGGAGGTGTAAATGATGTAAATATGGTTTCTGGTTGTCCTAGGGACTTACGAATTTTTGATATCAACCTGGTTAGAGGGTATTTGGTGAAGATGCATGCTGATCTCTCTGAATTCAGCTATTATACGCACGACCATACTGGTTGTAGTATTTGCAGTATAGATATACAGGGATGTGATAAAATAAAAGTTGATCTTCAAGAAATGACGGACGAAGGTCTCATTCATATAATAAGTCGAAGGGATGAGTACAAAGAAGATATGAATATGGTCTATGAATGTCCCGGTGAATTCTAGATTTTTTATGTGAATTATATGAATGAGGATTTGGTGCAGTTGCACGCTACATTCTGTCAAATGGATGGCTAACAAGAACACCATTATGGGTCTAGTCAGATTTGCTGTAGGGATTCTCGTGGTTGTTCTATCGTAAGAAGGGGAATTCAACTGTTGTTAGATAATGGTAATATCAAGGTCTCAGGCAATAGAGATGATTACATTGGGGTTAATGTAATTGAAGATTGCTCAGTCGAGACCATGTCAGATGATGAATATGTTTCTGCAAATGAGTTATTTTCTTCTGATAAAGATATGTTCTCCAAAAATGATTATGTGATATCTAAATATTCTGAAGAAGGGGTGAATGTTATTTTTCCGTGTTTTGGTGTTCCCGCCCCTATAGATATTGAGTACCATAGCAAGTCAGTTGTTGCTCTAGAGGTTATTTTCCTGCCTGGCCCTGTCCTATATAAATCAGACAAAGTTGTGCCATATAAATACAATGAAACTATCCTGGAATATGGTGTGGAAATTCCTATCCAACCTTTGTCTGATGTCAAGAATATTTCTGAAGCCAATCGAGTGACCCACAGTGGCCGAGTTTTCACCCCTATCATTTGAGGGAATGTTAATTCTGATAAAAGGGTTATTGAAAGTACTGGACCTATGAAAACAGTGGGAGAATCTAGTTGCACTTCTTTGGAAAATGATGTGGACGACTTGTTAAAAATTATCAAGATGAGTGACTACAAGATTGTAGATCAATTATTGCAAAATCCATTTAAGATATCCATTCTAGCCTTGCTAATGAATTCTTCTGCCCATCGGGAATCTCTGAAGAGAGTGTTGGATCAATCTTTTGTGGAAAGTGATATGTCTATGGACCAGTTCAACAATGTTGTGGGGAATATTACATCTTGTAATAACCTGAGTTTCTGTGATGACGAATTTTCTGATGAAGGAAGGAACCATAATCTGGCTCTCCATATCTCCATGAATTGTAAGAATGACTCTTTGTCCAATGTTCTGATTAACAACAGGTCTACTTTGAATTTCATACCAAGGAGTACAATCATGAATCTTAATTACCAGGGAACTCCCATGCGCCCAAGTGGCATAATAGTGAAAGCTTTTGATGGTTCAAGGAAGTCTTTCACCGGAGAAGTAGATTTGCCTAATCACATAGGTCCGCACTTATTTCAGATTACTTTCCAGGTTATGGATATTGTTCCCGCCTACAACTGTTTATTGGGACGACCATGGATCCATGATGCACGAGCTGTTACTTCAACCTTGCACCAAAAGCTGAAATTTGTTCGTGAAGGAAATGTGGTCATCATAAATGGAGAGCAAGCTCTATTGATATACCATTTTTCTTCCTTCAACATTGTAGAAGATGATGAAGCCACTGTTGGAACTTATTTCCAAGCTTTGTCCATTGATAATGTAAGGAAGAATGAGAATTGCATAGCTTCGTTTAAGGATCCACAACATGTGGTCCAGAAAGGCCCTAACAAGGTGTGGGGGAAGGTCATCGATCCTACTATGAACAGGAACGACACTGGTCTAGGTTTCTCCATGAAGAATGAAATCGTGAAGCAGTAGTCTGCTTTGGGAAAATCTCAAGAAATATTTCACAGTGGAGGTTATCTTAATCCAACTACTCCAAGGATCAACACTATTCTGGAAGGTGAATCAGAGCAAGAGATGCCAAACTACGTGACCCATGGAGTCAAAGTCCAAAATTGGATTACTATTTATGTTCCTTCTTGCGTTCACATTTCAAAGTAATTTGAATTTTTGTTAGTCTTTTCAAAAATCTTTCACTCTGCCCAAGGTGAAAGTATTGATATTGTATGGGCATATTGAAGAAAGGGAAAAACACAAGAAGGGGGGTGAATTGGAATCTTAAATTCAATGAAAAGAACACTTTGATTTTTATCCTGGTTCGTTTGAACTCAAAGTACTCCAGTCCACCCGCCAAGGTGACTTCGCCTCTCTCCAACGAGGTCTTAATCCACTAATCAATCTTGATTACAAATCTACTTTGATAATTGCCAAAGTATTCTTGAGTCTAAAACCACAACCCGATTTTCTCAAGGAATTACAAAATAATATAATTGAGTGTGTACAAATATGTTTTCTAAATAAAACAATATCACAACTGTGATGTATTACACAATTTAAGGATGCTAGGTAAAACTGGGTAAATATGCTTTTCTTTTACGTGCGCAGTAGTTCGTCACTTGAATTCTACTTTTTGTCTTCTTTATATAGGCCATGAAACAGTGACATAAGAAGATGCTTTTAGAATGTTCATAACACGAATTAATGATCTTACCAAACCAGGAGATTCTTGTCTGTTTGCAGCCGTTACTTTTGATATTGCATTGATAATTTGTAACGCTTTGAAACTTCTCACATAAGAGGATAAATATCACCTTTGAGAGGCCCTTAATTCTTGTATCAGAACTTTACAGATCAGAGTATCAGAGATCCTGTTTCACAATGTTGGTGCATTTAAAAGTTGTAACAGAACTTCTTCATATAAGCGTGTCGCACATATTTGCTTCTAAGAAGGATACGTCTGATTATTTCATAATACTCTTATCTTCTATGCTCGCATGATCAGAGCTTCTAGTGATGTTCTTGCAGATCACCTATGCTCCTTACATTAGAACATATTTTCACATCAGAACTTCCTGCATACAAAGATACTTTTATTGGCGAGCATATTTGTTCTTTATATATATCATGTGTTTTTTATCATCAAAAATCTTACAGGGATGTAGCACCAAATAATATTCTAACAATCTCCCCCTTTTTGATGATGAAAAAAACTTGTATATTTTGATGGAATATAAAGAACAAGGAATATAAAATAAAAAACTCCCCCTGAGTAGAATACTCAGATAACGAGTGTTGTACCCCAAAATTTGCCCTCCCATGTTTTCAAAGGTCTTCCCTTACATGGTTGGTCACAAACCCTTGCCTAAGGAAAATAAATTTTTTTGAAGATGTACAAAGTGTCTTTCGATTGACGTATGGGAAAAGTATTCGATTGGCCATCCAAAATCCTTCGATTAGGCTTGGTTCACCAGTCTTCGATTGGGCACTTGGAACCTTTCGATCAGGTTTGGTTCACCAGTCTTAGATTGGGCATTTGGCACTCTTCGATCAGGCTCTGATTATTAAGCTTCGATTAGGTGTTGGGAACCCTACGATCAAGCTTTGGTGTGCAACACTTCGATTGGCATTAAGGACAAACACTTCGATTGAGTGTTGGACCTCCTTCGATCAAGCAAGTCTTCGATTGAGCGTTGGACCTCCTTTGATCAAGCCTTGGTGTGCGAGTATTCGATTGAGCGCTGGACCCCTTTGACCAAGTCAATTTCACAATGCTTCGAATAGTACTTCAGAGAGTCCTTCGACTGGAACTCCATACTTTACCTCAACCAGAACATCAGAATGAAATGACCTTCGAAGGGCATTTCAGTGCAGAGTTTCTCTTAATCTGAGATGCTCTGATGAAGAAAGTTATGGACACTTCGAATCAGAACTCAGACTCATCACAAGGCTAAGGGTTGGGCGAAGTTGTCTAATAGGGAATATTCTAAACAGATTCGAATTGGATTTTGAAGTTGGCAAACAAGGCAGTTTCGAAGGAATGAAGTAGGCTGGCATGACTAAGCAATAACACATATCCTAACCTGTCCAGAATACCCAAAGTTCACAATGGCATGTGGCCCTTGCAAAAATGCAATCGAAGCAGAGGGAGTCTCAATCGAAGGGGCTGTGACTGGAGTAGTTCGAATGGGGACTTTGAAGCAATCGAAAAGAGCAAATTCGAAGGGGCAAGTCAGCTTGTGATTTCCATCATATTGGAGGCCCAAACAACTCAGAGCAAGCTGGCAGAAACACATGAGTGGAGCAAATATGGCAAGTTTTCATGAAAATCAAATCAAATCCCTTCATCATAATGGAACAAGATTTGATACACAAATGTTAACCTAATTTCCCTTGTCTATATAAACCTCTGCTCATAAACAAATCACAGACGAAACTCTGCAAACACTAAAAAACGCATAAAACCTTGCAGAAACGGCCATACCGATTTGGTGAAAAACTTGAAAAGGGTGAGATCAAAAACAACCTTGGAGGCCAATTCAGACCAAAAGCAAAACGTAGCACCCTTGCCATCAACCTCCTGAAGCGAGGCCAATCAAAAACCAAGCTTTTCATCAACTAAATCGCACTGTAAGTGTTCTAGAAAACACCTCTGAACATGAAAATGCAACTCATCATTCTTGCATCTTTTCTTTAAAATATTGACATATTTGTGATTGTTATTTGATTTAGAATGTTTTGGCATTGTCCAATTTAATTTTCATGGCCTCTAACCCCATATATAAGACCTAGGGTTCCTGTTCTTGTTTTTAGGCGTTTCTTGTGCAGGGTAAAGTGAGACAAATAATGGCTATAGGAATGATGAGGAGGTCGAGACGAACACGTCTGTGTTCTTGAATAGCGTTTTCATGGCCTGGAGCGATTTTTAGAACCATCCCACGAGACTTCATGCGGATAAAAATCCGCAGGTAAATAACCAGGGTGTTTGGGGAAGATGATAACGTGTCTCAGCTCCATTGGTCCATTTGAATCCATTACGCGCTTTTTATTTTTTTGGCTAGACATAATTATTGTTTGATATAATATTTATGTTCTATTTAACTAACGAATGAAGCAGATTGGACGAGTTGGCAAGCACGCTATGGAAAAACCCCTTGGGACCTGGGTTCGAATCCCAGGTCCCCCAAAACTTTGTTACATTTTTTCCTTCAGGTATTCAGGCGCAGCATCCCAAGCGTGGAGCACCATACACCTTCCGATCTCAAAGGCCAGGTGGTTCCAGATCCAGATCCAGTCGTCCAGGATGAGGTTCACCATGAACCCTAGTCAACAAGCGCACATGCAAATATGAAAGTCCAACAGGCTGGATGTTTGGGCCAAGAATTGCTGACCAAACCTCCCTTCCTCAGGCCCAGCGCCCCCAAAGTTTGCTTGTTTTTAATTCTTTTCATATTTCTTTTGCTTTTATTATTATTATTAAAAACTAACTAATTAATTAACAAACTAACCATTTTTTTCATAAAAAAATCAGAAAACATAAAAATAATATTTATTAACCTCACTATTTTATTTTCGTAAATAAACCATTAACCAATTAATTTAGTTCTTTAATTAGGTTTAATCTTAACATTTTTTACAATAAACTAAAATTGACTTAGAATTAGGTTTTTTTAATATTTTTAATTTTATTTCCTTAATCAAAATAAAAACTCAAAAACATTTTCTTTTTTAATTAATTCCATCATTAATTTAGACTTAATTCTCCATTCAAAAAAGACCAAAAATATGCTTTCTTTAAAAAGGGTCAAAACCCTAAAGGACAATTTGGTTAAACTTTTCTCGCGCGTACTATTTTTTACTATATTATTGTAATTGCTCCGAGGATGTAATAGCTTTAACTTAGGATTTATTTACCGCTTTTATTTATTTTTCCGCATTTACTTTTCAAGGGTTTGTTTTTGGCGATGTAAATACCCGACGCCTTGTAATAGCTTAGTTTTATTTTCCGCAACCACTAACTGCTAGATGTTTGCTAACTAGGCTATGCATGACAAGAACTATCTTAAATTAAAATCAACCGTAGCTCACCATTAACATGTACAAAGATAATATAAACTGAAAAACAATACACTCGCACATGCCACTCCTAGGGTACGCCTCACTTGGTTGCCTCGAACGTGGTCATTAAGTATAGGATGTTTTAGAGGCCGTCCTCTTGTCCCAAGATCATAAGTTGCCTCGAAACGGTTGCCTTCGGAAAAATGATCTAAGACACTAGGATTACCGCTAAGGCGTCCTGACGTTGCTTTAGTGACCACACGTCCCTAAAATAGAATTGACCCGAAAACTCCAACGACGATGCTACCTACTCCTTCATAGTGGGATAGCACTGTCTAAAAGGACATTCACACAGTTTAATTCCTTTTGAGTAGGTAGAGGTTCTTAGGTACTTGCTCTTTCAAAACAAAAACAAATTTTTCGCACTTACACCTTTCAAACAAAGTTTTCAAAAACACTTCATACACTCTTGAGGACAGAAACAAGAGTTAAATCGAAGTTTTCAAACAAAAAACTTTTTCAAACCCACAAACACAAAGAAAAGCAAACTTTTGAAAACATAGTGAGCAAGTACCTAAGAGCCCGTGGATAACCACAAATAGAAAGGGTGCTAACACCTTCCCTTTCTATAATCTACCTCCCGAACCCAAGAAACATCTCGAAAAGGAATTTTTTCTGTGCTTTTGTCCTTTCCTTGTTGGATAAAATAAAAGACGGTGGCGAATCTTGCTTACCGCGACATTTTGCGAAACGCAAACGCGAACCAGCATTCCAAAACAGTCAGTTCTCATTCCCACCGATCACAACGAGAAAATAAAGTACTTCCCTGAAGATCTTTTGATATAGCTTCTGATAGGAGTCATAATATCTTTCATTCTCCCCCTTTTTGTCAATAATCAAAAAGTAGTAAGTTGCTTGAGAAGGTGTGACATCCTCTTCTGGATTCAACTGAGACTCTTTAGAGAGCTTCTGATGCTGTATTCTCATTTCCGTTCACAATAGTTCTAGAGCTAATAACCTTTTGTTTCTGATTGCCTCTGAACCCTGCTAATCTTTTAAATTCCAGGCTTTGGAACATATGCTTTCTTTACTCCATGTGTAGAGAGCATCCAGAATCCAGGTGTTAGGACTGGAGTTTCAACCGTGTTATTAAAAATATCTGCAACATAGATGATTTTATCCTTTGGTACCCATATCATTTTGGGTCCATGATTGTTATAGTTTCCAAAATTCTGTTTGAATTTTGGTTTAGCATAAAACGCCTTACTATTATATTTTATATCATGTGTTTTCCCAGTAGTGAAGTGAGAATAAAAAGGAGTGTGTTTAATAACAAAATCGTTAACTTTCTTAGGTTGGGATACTTTACCTTTGTATCCTATACCTTTTCTGCCATTTTTTATGACACCATAGATCATTGAAGCCATCTTGCTTCTATCTATGTTTTTAGCGAGGAATTTATGAAAGTTATGATCACATTCCTTTATGATCTTATCATGGTTACTAGGAACTTCTGAGATGGTTTCCTTCTGAGTATTTTGTAATTCATTTTCAAGTTTTGAAATTTTTTCTTTCAACTCAGAGTTTTCAAATCTCAGAGTCTTAGTTTCTTCAGAGTCTGATACCTTTCTAGAATATCTGACAGACTCTCTTCTAATTGAGAACTAGAAAAGTTAGAAAATACCTCTTTTGACCCTCAGTCTGATTCTGATTCTAATTCTGATTCAGAGGATTCAGAGACATTTGATAATTTGTTCGTTTGAGCTATATTGGCTCGTTCATCTTCTGATTTTGTTCCATATTAAGAAGATCTTGTTCCATCGTCACTTGAATTCTTCTTTTTGTCTTCTTTATATAGGCCATGTAAGAGTGACATAAGAATATGCTTTTGGAATGTTCATAACACGAATTAATGATCTTTCCAAACCAGGATATTCTTGTCTATTTATAGTCGTTACTTTTCATATTGCATTGATAAATTTTAACGCTTCAGAACTTCTCACATCAGAGGATGAATGTTACCATTGAGAGTCCCTTACTGTTGTATCAGAACTTTACAGATCAGAGTATCAGAGATCCTGTTTCACAGCGTTGGTGCATTCATAAGTGCTAACAGAACTTCTTCATATAAGCGTGTCGCATAGATTTTCTTCTAAGAAGGATGCGTCTGATTATTTCATAATACTCTCATCTTATATGCTCGCATGATCAGAGCTTCTAGTGATGTTCTGGCATATCGTCTATGCTCCCTACATCAGAACATCTTTTCACATCAGAACTTCCTGCATACAAAGATACTTTTATTAGCGAGCATATTTGTTCTTTATATATATCATGTGTTTGTTATCATCAAAAATATTACAGGGATGTAGAACCAAATCATGTTCTAACAATCTCCCCATTTTTGATGATGAAAAAAACTTGTATATTTTGATGGAATATAAAGAACAAAGAATACAAAATAAAAAACTCCCCCTGAGTAGAATACTCAGATAACGAGAAAATAAAGTACTTCCCTGAAGATCTTATGATATAGTTTATGATAGGAGTCAAAATATCTTTCATTCTCCCCCTTTTTGTCAATAATCAAAAAGTAGGAAGTTTCTTAAGAAGGTGTGACATCCTCTTGTGGATTCAATTGAGATTCTTTAGAGAGCTTTTGATGTTATATTCTCATTATCGTTCCTAATAGTTCTAGAGCTAATAACCTTTTGTTTCTGATTGCCTCTGAAACTTGCGAATCTTTTAAATTCCAGGCTTTGGAACATATGCTTTCTTTCCTCCATGTGTAGAGAGAATCCAAAATCCAGGTGTTAGGACTGGTGTTTCAACCTTGCTGTTAAAAATATCTGCAACATAGATGATTTTATCCTTTGGTACCCATATCTGTTTGGGTCCATGATTGTTAGAGTTTCAAAAATTCTGTTTGAATTTTGGGTTAGCATAAAGAGGAGTGCGTTTAATAACCAAATACTTAACTTTCTTAGGTTGGGATACTTTACCTTTGTATCCTATACCTTTTCTTCCATTTTTGCTGACTCCATAGATCATTGAAGCCATCTTGCTTCTATCTATGTTTTTAGCGAGGAATTTATGAAAGTTATGATCACATTCCTTTATGATCGTATCATGGTTACTAGGAACTTCTGAGATGGTTTCCTTCTGTGTATTTTGTAATTCAATTTCAAGTTTTGAAATTTTTTCTTTCAACTCAGAGTTTTCCCATCTCAGAGTCTTAGTTTCTTCTCGAAGTTTCTGATACCTTTCTAGAATTTCTGACAGACTCTCTTCTAATTGAGAACTAGAAAAGTTAGGAAATACCTCTTTTGACCCCGAGTCTGATTCTGATTCTGATTCTAATTCTAATTTAGAGGATTCGGAGACATTTGAAAGTTGTCTGTTTGAGCTATATTGGCTCGTTCTTCTTATGATTTTGTTCCATCTTCAGAAGATTCAGAGTCGTCCCACGTTTCTATAAGACTTTTCTTCTTTTCCTTAGAGAGCTTCTTTTTAGGTTTCTCTATTTGAAGATTTGGACAGTTGATCCTGTAGTGACATTGTTCATTGCATTCATAGAAGGTAATGTTCTGTGACTGGATTTTCTATATCCAGAAGATTGTTCAGAGTCATTCCCTGTTCTTTTGGAGTTTCTAAATTTCCTCTCCTTGTGCTTGCACAGCTGATTGATTCTTCTAGATAGATGGAACAATTCGTCTTCTTCCGACGAGGATTCCCCAGAGTTTTCTGCTTCTGCTCTTGCTTGCAAAAATTTGGTTTCATATTTATTAGAATTCAGAGCGAGAGACTTACCTTGCTTTTGGGGCTCATCATCTTCTAACTCTATCTCATGAATTCCGAGAGAGCTGACAAGTTCTTCTAGAGAAATTTTTTTCAGATCTTTAGCTAGTTTGAGAGCAGTGACCATGGGTCTCCATTTCCTTGGTAGACTCCTGATGATCTTCTTTACATGATCAGCAGTTGAGTACCCTTTGTCCAGAACTTTTAGCCCAACCACAAGAATTTGAAATCTTGAGTACATTGTTTCAATGGTTTCATCTTCTTCCATTTTGAAGGCTTAATATTTATGAATAAGCGCAAGGGATTTGGTTTCTTTGACTTTAGTGTTGCCTTCATGCGTCATTCTCAAGGAATCAAACATGTGCTTTGTTGTCTCTCTGTTTGTGATCTTCTGATACTCTGAGTATGAGATGGCACTCAAGAGAATAGTTCTGGCTTGTGATGATTTCCGAAGTCCCTCTTTCGATGATCTATCATTCTTTTTCTGTCAATCTTCTGACCGCTTTCATCAACAGGATGTATGTACCCATCTGTTACCATATCCCAAAGGTCAGCGTCACACGCTAGGAAGAAACTTCTAATTATTTCTTTCCAATAATCAAAATTTTCACCGTCAAATATTGGGGGTCTGCTGCTGATTTTGTCTTTCTCATCATGATAATCCTTGCTGATGTTGTGACTTGGTCCCACCATAGTGTTTTTCCTCCTTGGATCTTTTTCTGACACAGTTAAGTGTTTACACCCAGATCCAGGTACTCTGATACGAATTTAAGAAGGAAAAAACACAAGAAAGGGGGGGGGGGGGGGTTGAATTGGAATCTTAAATCCAATGAAAATAACACGTTGATTTTTATCCTGGTTCGTTTGAACTCAAAGTACTCCAGTCCACCCGCCAAGGTGATTTCTCCTCTCTCTAACGAGATCTTAACCCACTAATCAATGTTAATTACAAATCTACTTTGACAACGGCCAAAGTCTTCTTGAGTCTAAAACCACAACCCCGTTTACTCAAGGAATTACAAAATAAAATAATTGAGTGTGAAAAAAATATGTTTTCTAAATAAAATAATATCACAACCCTGATGTATTACAAAATTTAAGATTGCATGGTAGAACTGGGCAAATATGCTTTTCTTTTACGTGCGTAGTAGTTCGTCACTTGAATTCTTCTTTTTGTCTTCTTTATATAGGCCATGAAATAGTGACATAAGAAGATGATTTTGGAATGTTCATAACACGAATTAATGATATTTCCAAACCATGAGATTCTTGTATGTTTGTAGCCGTTAATTTTGATATTGCATTGATAAATTGTAACACTTCATAACTTCTCACATCAGAGGATGAATGTTACGATTGAGAGTCCCTTATTGCTTGTATCAAAACTTTACAGATTAGAGTATCGGAGATCCTGTTTCACAACGTTGGTGCATTCAGAAGTTGTAACAGAACTTCTTCATATAAGTGTGTCGCACATATTTGCTTCTAATAAGGATGCATCTGATTATTTCATAATACTCTCATCTTATATGCTCGCATGATCAGAGCTTCTAGTGATATTCTGGAAGATCATATATGCTCCTTACATCAGAACATCTTTTCACATCAGAACTTCCTGCATAGAAAGATACTTTTATTAGCGAGCATATGTTTTCTTTATATATATCATGTGTTTGTTATCGTCAAAACTCTTATAGGGATGTAGAACCAAATTATATTATAACACATATCTGTTGTTTTGATCTTTAAAATCATTAATAAAATTTGTTTTTCATTCCCAAATTATGAATTTATTCTATGCTTTTTCTTGGAAAATGGTAATCAGAAAAATCCTTTCAATGTAAATAATAAGTGTAAATAAATCTACATAACCACTTGCTATACGTGTCAGTTTCTAAAATTAATCATAAATCATATGTGCAGATTAATTAAAAAACCCGTTGAGTAGAATGACCATGCACCCTCTCCCAACTATGAATATCCTGCGTATGTGGCCGAAGAGGAAGAATATGATGAAATCCAAAAAGAGGTTTCCCGGTTGCTTGAGCGCGAGGAAAGTACCATTCAGCCGTATAAAGAGCCTCTGGAGACGATGAATTTGGGTACAGGCGAAGATTCAAAAGAAGTCAAGATTGGAGCATTGCTTCATCTCGATGTTAAGTGCATATTGATTGAATTGTTGAAAGTGTATGTGGATATCTTTGCTTGGTCATATAAAGACATGCCTGGGTTGGATACTGATATTGTGGAACATCATTTTCCGCTAAAGACAGAATGCCTACCAATCAAGCAGAAGTTGCGAAGAACTCACCCTGATATGGCAGTGAAAATTAAAGAAGAAGTTTTAAAGAAGATTTATACTGATTTTCTTGTGACATTAGTGTACCCTCCGTGGATTGCCAATATTGTCCCAGTACCAAAGAAAGACGGAAAAGTTTGCATGTGCGTGGATTATAGAGATTTAAACAAAGCTTGTCCAAAAGACGACTTTCCATTGCCACATATTGATATGTTTGTTGACAGTATAACAAAATTCAAATTATTTTCGTTAATGGATAGATTTTCAAAATATAATCAAATCAGAATGGCTCCTGAGGACATGGAAAAAACAATTCTTATCACACCCTAGAGAATATTCTGTTATATAGTGATGCCCTATGGGTTGAAGAATGCTGGTGCAACTTACCAAAGGGCTATGATAACCATATTCCATGATTTGATGCATAAGAAAATTGAGGTATATGTTGATGATATGATCGCAAAATCTCAGAATGAAGAAGGGCATATAGAAGATTTTTTGAAATTGTTTCAGCGTTTGAGGAAGTATTGTCTCCGCTTGAATCCAAATAAATGCACCTTTGGTGTTTGATCTGGAAAATTGTTAGGTTTCATTGTCAGCCGGAAAGGAATTGAAGTTGACCCTGATAAAATTAAGGTAATTCAAGAAATGCTTGCACCAAGAACTGAAAAGAAAGTTTGAGGCTTCCATGGACGTTTGAAATACATTTCCAGATTTATCTCCCATATGACTGCAACATGTAAGCCAATATTAAAGTTGTTAAAGAAAGATCAAGGTTGTGTGTTAATAGATGATTTCCAAAGGGAATTTGAAATCATTAAAGAGTATATGCTTGAACCTTATATCTTTCTCCCTCTTGTTGAAGGAAGACCATTGATTATGTATCTGATTGTGTTAGGTAATTCTGTGGGATGTATTTTGGGACAATAAAATGAAACAAGAAGAAAATAATATTCCATTTATTATCTCAATAAGAAATTTACTGACTGTGAGTTGTGGTATTCTATGCTGGGAAAAACATGTTGTGGTTTGGCCTGGGCGGCAAAGTTATTGTGGCAATATAGGTTGAATCATACTACTTGGTTGATTTCCAAAATTGATCTGATTAAGTATATTTTTGAAATGCCTTCCCTTACTAGAAGAATTTCCCGTTGGAAGATGCTGTTGTCTGAATATGATATTGAATATCATACTTAGAAGGCTATAAAAAGCAGTGCGTTGGCAGATTATCTTGCTCACCAACCAATTGATAATTATCAGTCTGTTAAATATGATTTCACTAATGAGGATGTGATGTTTTTGAAAATAAAAGACTGTGATGAACCTTTGCCTTGGGAAGGTACTGATCCTGAATCCCGGTGGGGTATGGAGTTTGATGGAGTTGTAAATGCTTATGGGGAAGGAACTGGTCTCGTGATTATCACTCCTCATGGGTCGCATATCCCTTTTACTGAAAGATTGGCATTTTATTCTACCAATAATATGGAAAAATATGAAGTTTATATCATGGGTCTCAAAGAGGCTATAGATCTTAGAATCAAAATTCTAGATGTATACAGCAATTCAGCTTTGGTAATTAATCAAATCAAAGGAAAATGGGATACTCGTCACATTGGCTCGATTCTCTACAAATACAATGCTAGAAGGTTATTAAACTTCTTTAATAAATTTGAATTCCATCATATTCCCAGAGATGAGAATTAGATGGAAGATTATTTAGCCACTTTGGCTTCAATGTATCAAGTAAATACTTGGAACGATGTGCCCCATATCACAGTTTGATGTCTAGATAGGCAAGCTCATGTGTTTGCAGCAGAGGGAACGACAAACGAAAAACCTTGGTATTATGATATCAAGAATTTTCTCCAGATTTAGGAATACCCAGTTGGTGCGTCGAATAAAGATAGAAAGACATTGAGGAGGTTGGCATGAAGCTTTTTCCTCAATGAAGATGTGCTATACAAAAGAAATTATGACATGGTCTTTCTCATATGCGCGGATAGACACAAAGTAGACATGTTAATGCATGAGATCCATGAAGATTCCATTGGTACCCATGCCAATGGAAAATAAGATTCTTAGGGAAAGTTACTATTGGCTGACAATGGAATCTGACTGTTACAAATTTGCAAAGTTCCATAGGTGCCAGATTTATGCTGACAAAATTCATGTTCCTCCGACGCTTCTCAATGTTATTTATTCTCCGTGAACTTTCTCTATATGGAGTATTGACATGATTGGAATGATTAACCTAAGGCATCTAATGAACATCGTTTCATCTTGGTGGCAATAGACTACTTCACCAAATTGGTGGAAGCAACTTCCTATGCTAATGTCACTAAATAGGTGGTAGTACGCTTTATCAAGAACAATCTTATATGTTGGTATGGTGTGCCAAGCAGGATTATCACTAATAATGTCTCGAATATGAATAACAAGATGATGACAGAACTTTGTGAAGAATTCAAGATTGTCCATCACAATTCATCTTCTTACATGCCAAAGATGAATGGGGCTGTTGAACGTCATAATAAAAACATTAAGAAGATCATCCAGAAAATGGTTGTTACCTATAAATATTTGCATGAGATGATCCCTTTTGCTTTGCATGGGTATCGTACATTTGTCCGCACTTGAACAGGGGAAACTTCATTCTCTCTTGTGTATGGTATATAAGCAGTACTCCCCACTGAGGTTGATATTCCCTCTTTACGTGTGATAACGGAAACCAAATTGTCAGAGGCTGAATGGGTCAAGAACAGGTTTGACCAATTGAATTTAATTGAAGAAAATATAATGAAGGCCTTGTGTCGTGGTCAGTTATACAAGAAGATAATGAAGAAAGCTTTTGATAAAAAGGTCAAGCCTCGTGAATTCATATAAGGAGACCTCGTGTTCAAAAAGATCATGTGTTTTAACACTGATTCTAGGAGCAAGTGAACTCCCAATTTTGAAGGCCCAAATGTAGTCAAGAAAGCCTTCTCTAGTTGTGCAATGACTCTTGAAACTATGGATGGTGAGGAGTTCCCACGTCCTATAAAGGCTGACGCAGTCAAGAAATACTTCTCCTAAAGAAATAAAACCACAGCTTGCTAAGTCGAAAACCCGAAAGGGCGGGTTAGGCAAAAAGGAGCGTCTCGATAGGCTGAAAACCTGAAAGGGAAGTCTAGGCAAAAATAAGAGACACAAATAGAATAAATTTTCCCGCTAGGTTGAAAACCCACAAGGGAAACCTACGAAAAAGTTAGGGATTTCTTGGCAAGTAACTATTAGAACATAGTTTCATTCTACAATCCTTGTAAGAGTTTTGATGATAATAAACACTCAAAGAACAATTATGCTTCCTAAATAAGTATTTTGTTTTGCAGGGAAGTTCTGATGTAAGAAGCACAAAAGATGAGTTAGATCATTGTTTAAACTTTGATTCAACACATATTACGAAGAAAGAATAAATATGCGTAATACGCTTATATATAGAAGTTCTAAAGCTGCAACTTTTGAGTGCACTAAACACTGTGAACAAGAACTACATTATTCTATTACATACATTTCTGGAAACAAGTAAAGGAGTCCCAACAGTAAATTTCATCTTTTGATGTAATCTTTAGTAAGCATGTTCTGAAGCGTTACATTTCATTCATGGCTATTCAAAAGAAACGGATGAAAGAGGACAAGAATCTCTATGTTTGGAAAGTTCATTAACTATTATTTATCAACATTCCAAAATCACCTCTCATGCGTTGCCTATATATACAAGACTTGAAGAAGAAATCGTTGACGATTTTGCTGCGCATTACATACGAGAAATTTCACTACCTTCAATCGATTGATTTTCATTTGTGTAGTACATCACTTTTGTGATACTTTTTTTGTTAGAAAACATATATTGTACACACTTTCGAATATAGTACTGTGTAATACCTTGAGAAAACCGGGTTGTGGTTTAAACTCAAGAAGACTTTGGCAATTGTCATTGTACCTTTGTATTCAAGATTGATTAGTGGATTAAGACCTCTTTGAGAGAGGCGAAATCACCTTGGCGGGTGAACTGGAGTAGTTTGAGTTTAGACGAACCAGGATAACCAACGTGTCTTTTGATTTATGTTTTAAAAACCCCAATTCAACCCCCCCTTCTTGTGTTTTTCCATTCTTCAATTTGCTTCAGAGTGCCTGGTTCAGAGTGAAAACACTTAACCCTATCAGAAAAAGATCCAAGCAAGAAAAACACTATGGTGGTACCAAGTCAGAACTTCAGCAATGATTATCATGATGAGAAAGACATAATCAACGGCAAACCTACAATCTTTGATGGTGAAAACTTCGATTACTAGAAAGACAGAATCAAAATTTTTTTTCTAGCTCATGTCGCTGATCTATAGGAAATGGTGACTGATGGGTACATACATCTAGTTGACGAAAGCAGTCAAAAGATTGACAGAAAAAAATGATAGATCATCAAAAGAGAGAATTCAGAAATCATCACAATGCCTGATCAATTCTCTTAAGTGCTATCTCGTACACAAAATATGAGAAGATCACAAACAATGAATCGGGAAAACACATGTTTGAATCCTTGAGAATGACAAATGAAGGCAACACGCAAGTCAAAGAAACCAAAGCTCTTGATACCATTCAGAAGTATGAAGCTTTCAAAATGGAAGAAGATGAAACCATTGAAACAATGTTCTCAAGATTCGAAATTTTGGTTGATGGACTAAAAGTTCTGGATAAAGGGTACTCAACTGCAGATCAGGTAAAGAAAATCATCAGAAGTTTACCCAATAAATGGAGACCCATGGTCACAGATCTAAAACTAGCCAAAAATCTGAATGAAATCTCTCTTGAAGAACTTCTCAGCTCCCTGAGAAGTCATGAGATAGAACTAGAAGAAGATGAGACCTAGAAGAAAGGTAAGTCTCTAGCTCTTAAATCTAATAAAATATATGAACCTAAAGTTTTGCAGGAAAATAAGAAAACTCCGGTAGATACTCGTCATAAGAAGATGAACTATCTCTTCTCTCTAGAAGAGTCAATCAGTTGTGGAAGCACAGGAAGAGGTAGTTCAGAACTTCCAGAAGAATAGGGAATCATTCTGAACCATCTTGTGGATACACAAAATTAAGTAACAGAGACATTGTTTGATATGAATGCTATGAACAAGGTCATTACAAAAGCGACTGTCCAAATCTTCAAAAAGAGAAACCTAAAAAGAAGTTCTTTAAAGAAAATAAGAAAAGCCTCATGGCAACATGGGATGACTCAGAATCTTCTAAAGCTGAAATAGAATCAGAAGATGAAAGAGCCAATATAGCTCTAATGGCCAACGTATCAGATGACTCTGGATCATCTAAATCAGAATCAGACTCAGAGGCAAAAGAGGTATTCTCTAACTTTTATAGATCTCAATTAGAGTAAAGTCTGTCAGTAATTCTTGAGAGATATCAACAACTTCGAGTAAAAAACAAGAACCTGAAAAAGGATCTAGTTTCTGACTCTGAAGAAACTAAGAAACTGAGAACAGAAAACTCTGAGCTTAAAGAAACAATTTCTAAACTCGAAAATAAATTACAAAAGGCTCAGAAAGAAACTGTCTCAGAAGTTTCTAGTAACGCTGATAAAATCATAAAAGAATATGATTATAGCTTTCAAAAATTTCTTGCTAAAAATATAGATTAGAGCAAGATGGATTCAATGATCTATGGAGTTAGCAGAAATGGAAGAAAAGGGATAAGATATAAGGGTAAAGTATCTCAACCTAAGAAAGTTAAGGATATGGTCATAAAACACACACCCCTTTATTCTCACTTCACCTATGGGCACACACATGACATAAAGTATGCTAGTAATGCTTTTTTTTCCAAACCAAAATTCAAACATAATTTTGGTAACTCTAACAAGCAAGGACCCAAAAAGATATGGGTACCCAAGGACAAAATTGTTTATGTTGCAGCTGTCTTTAACAACAAAATTGAAACATCAATCTTGGTACCTGGACTTTTGATGCTCTCGACATATGACAAGAAGTAAGCATATGATCCAAAGCCCAGAGCTTAAATCTGGAGGCTACGTAGGTTTCGGAGGAAATCTGAAAGGAAAGATTATTGGCTCCAGAACTATTGTTAACAAAAAAATTGTTTCTATAAATAATGTTTTGTTAGTAGATGGATTAATGAATAACCTGTTATCCATAAGTCAATTAAGTGATAACGATTATGATATAATCTTTAATAAAAGTCCTGTAAAGCCGTTAGTTAGAAAGATGGATCTATCCTCTTTAATGGAAAAAGAAAGAACAACATTGACAAAATAAAACTTTCTGAACTAAAAAATCATAATGTAAAATTCCTATTGTCTGTTAAGATGAGCAATGGGTCTGGCACAGAAGATTGGGGCATGTTAGTATGAGAAGAATATCTTAGATTAACAAACTCAATCTGTTCAGAAGATTTCCTAACCTGAAGTTCAGCTCAGATAATCTGTGTGAAGCATGTCAATAAGGCAAATTTGCAAAACCCTATTTCAAAGAGAAAAAAAATTGTTTCTACCTCTAGACCATTATAACTTCTGCATATAGATCTATTTGGACCAGTGAAAACTGCATCCATTAGTGGAAAGAGGTACGGATTAGTGATGGTAGATGACTATAGCAGGTGGACATGGGTAAAGTTCTTAAGACACAAGGACGAGTCACACTCTGTGTTCTTTACTTTCTGTAACCAAGTCTAAAACAAATTAGATCTTAGAATTGTTAAAGTCAGAAGTGATCATGGTGGGGAATTTGAAAACAAAAATTTTGAATTATTTTTTAATGAGAATGGAATCTCTCATGATTTCTCTTGTCCTAGAACTCCTCAGCAAAATGGAGTTGTAGAACAAAAGAAGAGAACTTTATAAGAAATGGCCAGAACCATGATCAACGAGACTAACATTGCTAAGTAATTCTGGGCAGAAGCAATTAACACAATATGTTATATTCATAATATAATCTCCATAAGACCTATTATGGATAAGACTCCATATGAACTGTGGAAGAACAGAAAGCCCAACATTTCTTATTTCCATCCATTCAGATGTTCTTGTTTTATTCTAAACACTAAAGAACATCTGAACAAGTTTGACTCCAAAGCACAAAAGTGTCTTATGTTAGGATACTCTGAATGCTCAAAAGGTTACAAAGTATATAACACAGAAACACGGATTATGGAAGAGTCTATCAATGTCAAATTTGATAATAAGCTTGGCTCCCAAAAGTCAATGCAAGGTAATTTTTTGCAGATATGGAAGTTCAATTTAAAGGTACTGAAGACACTACATCAGAAGTTCTTCACAAAAAATCATAATCAAATACAAAAGAGGATGTCACAAACATTACAACAACATCTGAAGAGCCCATCCAGAAAAGCCAGTCCAGAAGCAGTTTAGCTCATTCGAAAAACAAGATTCTGGGAAAGAAAGAAGACACAATCAGAACAAGATCTACATTCAGAAACTTTAAATAAATATCTCATGGTTGAGCCAACTTCCATTGACGAAGCCCTTATGGACAATGACTGGATACTCGCAATGCAGGAAGAACTAAATCAGCTCACCAAAAACGATGTGTGGGATCTAGTTCCTAAACCAAAAGGGTTTAACATCATTGGAACCAATTGGGTCATCAGAAAGAAGCTAAATGAACAAGGAAAAGTTGTCAGAAACAAAGCACGATTGGTGGAACAAGGTTATAGTCAGCAAGAAGGGATAGACTATACATAAACTTTTGCTCAAGTCGTCAGGTTATAATCTATCAGACTTTTAATTTCTTTTGCAGTAAATAATGGCATCACTCTTTATCAGATGGATGTTAAAAGTGCGTTTTTAAATGGTTACATTAATGAAGAAGTTTATGTGCACCAACCCACTCGTTTTAAAAATTCGAAACATCCATAATATGTTTATAAACTTAAGATATCACTATATGGTCTGAAACAAGCTCCCAGAGCTTGGTATGAAAGACTGAGTAATTTTCTGTTAGAAAATTAGTCAACCAGAGGGAAAGTGGATACTACTTTATTGTATAAACTATTTAAAAATGAAATTTTGGTTTGTCAAATTTACGTAGATGATATAATTTTTGGATCTATTAAAGCATTTTTGGTAAGAGAATTTTCTAAGTATATGTCGGCAGAGATTGAAATAAGATTGATGGGCGAACTCAAGTTCTTTTTGGGTATCCAAATCAATCAAACTCCAGAAGGAACCTACATTCATCAAAGCAAGTATGTCAAAGAACTTCTGAAGAAATTTACCTTTTTCTACATTCATCCCACATGCATTTTGGAAAAGGAAGAGGTAAGTAAGAAGGTAGAACAAAAGCTCTACAGAGGTATGATTGGTTCTCTTTTATACTTAACAACTTCAAGACCTGATATTTTGTATAGTATATGTCTGTGTGCTAGATTCCAATCAGATCCAAGAGAATCTCACTTAACAGTTGTTAAGAGAATTTTCAAGTATCTAAAAGGTACTACTAATCTTGGTCTTTGCTATAGAAAATCCAAAGAATTCAAATTAGTAGGGTACTGTGATGCTGACTTCGCTGGAGACAGAATAGAAAGAAAAAGCACTTCTGGAAGCTGCCAATTTCTGGGAGACAATCTAATATCCTGGTCCAGCAAAAGGCAATCCACCATTGAATTATCAACTGCTGAAGTTGAATATATAGCAGCAGCTGGATGCAGCACACAGATGCTCTGGATGAAAAGTCAACTTGAAGACTTCAACATATATGAGTATAACATTCCTATTCTCTATGACAATACTTCTGCTATTTGTCTTTAAAAAACATACCATTTTACATTCTAGGGCTAAGCATATAGAAATTAAACATCATTTTATTAGGGACTATATTTAGAAAGGAATTCTTTCGTTAAAATTTATAGACACATACCATCAATTGGTGGATGTTTTCACTAAACCCCTTTTTGAAGATAGATTTAACTTCATTATGAAACATCTCAGCATGAAATTAAGCCCAGAATGATAATTTTTTTTCTGTATACTTTAACCCTCCGAATTTTATGCTTTAATTTTTTGTGAACATCTGATTAATAGTTATTCAGCAGTAAGAAGGAACGTTGTATCAGGATCTATCTAAGAAGATTTGAACATTCTCCAAACGGTTCATTTCAAAGATAAAAACGTGGAGTTCACAATATCAACATTTCTCAACTCTATACGCAAGGTCTTCCTCTAAGGCTGAACACGTGTTGAAATTCTGAAGAGAGTGAAACATTAAGTTGATGCATTGAGGCTCATGTCAAATCAGTAACTGTTTCATATCTTCATGCTATCCTTCTTTTTAGGAATCATTAATGCATTTAATCATTTTCTTTAAATATTTTTCTTGTTTATTAAGTCTTTTATTTTCTTATATATATATATATATATATATATATATATATATATATATATATATATATATATATATATATATATATATATATATATATATATATATATATATATATATATATATACTTCGTTCACCTTCACTATCACATTTCCACTCTCAATTACTTTTTCTCTCTTAAATTTGTTCAATCTTTTAAAAATCCTAAAAAAGTCTGTGTGAATAAATTGCATCCTCTCAACAACTTGCTCAATGTTCTTAAAGCATTCCTGGCTCTTCTTCCTCAACAGTAGAAAGGTACGAAGAAACCTCAAGAACTCTCCTCACACCCATTGATTTGCTGGAAGTTCTGTGTGAGCTCATTGTAGATTTCATAAGCATGAAGGAAAACTAATACGATTTAACCCCTGATGTTGAGTTCTAAGGATGGACTAAGTACTTTGATCGACTCCTAGGTCCAATTTTTCCAAGACTTGTTAAAGAATTATGGATTCATGCTACAACTTCAAATCAGCAGGTTACATCTTTCGTTATGGGAAAGAAAATTATCATCTCTGAAGATCTCATTGGGAAACTAATAGGTCACAACGACGAAAGTATACGATGCAATGATATGGCTAACAAAGGTTCGGGCCTAACCAAGATCTCAAAATAATTCTTTACTTATGGTCAACAGTCCAACAAAATCAAAGACCTACAACATCCAAATTTGGAATCACGTGCCCTCTCATGGTCTCCCAACCACCTACAATTCCCTTAACATCTTCACAGAACCTCTCTATTCAAGATCTTCCATCTCCTTATCAGTCCACTCCACCAAACTCACCAAATTTTCCCATTGTCCTTTCTGACTCTCCCTATCCAAATAACTACCCAAAAGATCCCCTTAGAACAGTTATAGACTTAGAAGCTTTGGACAATCTCATCATAAGCTCTCAGAAAATTCTTGTTCCAAAACCAAAATCAAAAATCTCCAAAGCAAATGTTGGTAGATCCTTGCTGAATTTTGAAACAGAAATACATGAATGGGTTAACTCTCTGAAGTTAGCTTGCATAGAGAATCTTAATCCAGCTGCTTCTGATTCTCATTGGAACCAGTTCAGAAAACGGTTCAACTCTAAATCTATGAAATTAATGGAGATTAGTTATGAAATTGTTCAACAAAACTTTTGTGATCGCCTGAATATCTTCAAGGATCAAGTTCTGCGACATTGGGAAAAGAAGCCACTCCTTCTGCTGGAAAATACCCCTTGGGAAGATCATCAGCCATCAAAATTTAATGAACTATCCTCTGATCCCATTCCTCTGGTCATGTTTCAAGACAAAGGCAAGGAAGTTGAAGAAGCTTCTGAGTCAGAATCAGCTGCAGTTTACTCTGAAAAGTGGTCCCTTCTGCTAAAATACCCTCTTCTTATATTGTGATGCAAACTTTGGAGGAGCTGAAGAAAGAAAATGTTGTGTTTAAGGAAAGGCTAAACAAGTAGGATGATACTTGCAATGAAATTAAGGGGATGCTTGGAAAACAAGAGGAATCAAACAATTAGATTAAGAGTTTATTGGAAACCTTGTTCACACGACTTCCACCTCCTTAAACTTAGTTCTGAAATTTGTTTTCTTCATTGTGTTTTTGATTTTGTTTCCTTGAATCTTCTTGAATACAAAATGCCTTTTATTGTCTAAAGTGTTTTTATTGCTTTTTTATTCTTGACAAAAAAGGGGGAGAACGTAAGATATTTTGAATATAACAGTATCGAGACTCTATCCAAACATTTTGAATATCATAACTTCTATTGTTTTTCATCTGAAAGTAAAACAGGAACAACCTCTGTTGAGGACAGTTGTGGATGCATCAAAAATCTTCTTCTCAAAAACTCTGATCAGAACAATCTTCAGGGAAGTATTTCTTCTCCATCTGAGTATCCAACTCAGGGGGAGAATTTAATGCTTTACGTTGTTTACGTATTTGATCAAAATATCCAAGTTTTTGTCATCATCAAAAAGGCGGAGATTGTTATAACAAAGTTTGATTCTACAATCGTTGAAAGAGTTTTGATGATAACAAACACTTAAAGAACAATTATGCTCCATAAATAAGTTTTTTTTCATGGAAGTTATGATATTAAAAGCAAAAAATATGAGTTAGATCGTTTTTTAAACTCTGGTTCAACACATCTTACGAAGAAAGCAAAATCTGTGTAATACACTTATATATAAAAGTTCTAAAGCTGCAACTTCTGAGTGCACTAAACGCTGCACACAACAACTCTGTTATTCTGTTACGTACAATTTTGGAAAGAAGTAAAGGAGTCCCAACGGTAAATTTCATCTTCTGATGTAATCTTTTACAAGCATGTTCTGAAGCGTTACATTTCATTCATGACTGTTCAAAAGTAACGGCTCAAAGAGGACAAGAATCTATATGTTTGGAAAGTTCATTAACCACTATTTATCAACATTCCAAAAGAACCTCTCATTCATTTCCTATATATAAAAGAATTGAAGAAGAAATCGTTGACGATTTTACTGTGCACTACAAATGAGAAATTTCACTACCTTCAATCAATTGATTTTCATTTGTGTAATACATCACTTTTGTGATACTGTTTTTTGTTAGGAAACATATCTTGTACACACTTTCAAAAATAGTATTGTGTAATACCTTGAGAAAACCGGGTTGTGGTTTAAACTCAAGAAGACTTTGGCAGTTGTCATTGTACCTTTGTATTCAAGATTGATTAGTGGATTAAAACCTCATTTAGAGAGGAGAAATCACCTTGGCTGATGGACTGGAGTAGTTTGAGTTCAAATGAACCAGGATAACCAACGTGTCTTTTGATTTAAGTTTTAAAAACCCCAATTCAAAACCCCCCTTCTTGTGTTTTTACATTCTTCAGTAACTGCGTTAGACAAGACTTGATCATTGAAGCAACAATCTTCTCGGATTCTCGCCACACTTCAACTAAGGTCGATGTTCAGGAATTCAAATTTGTTAGGTAGAATAGTGGTCATTGTATTTAAATGTATCTTTCCCAATATATTACCATTTTCCAAATTTTTTTAATTATCAATGGAGTCTCGCCATTCGCAGACTACCATTCTATTAATAAAGTTTGAGCTTTTATCCACTTCCTTGTAGTTCTTATCTTATTTTGTTTCTAAAGCTTCCATTTATTATTGATAGTAATTTTCAAAACAAAGAGATTTAACAATAAAAATGTTTTCGAAAAGAATTTACAAATTACTTTTTACTTTAGATTTTGTGATTCAACTAAAACAGAAATAGTGATTCCAAGAATGGACGAACTCTGAAATTTTGGAAATATATATTCCCCAAGAAATTTCTCCCAGGTCACTCTTGTTGATATGGGCATGATCCTCTTGTGTTTCTCAAATATTTGGAGTTCGTACCAATTGATGTATGGTGTGGTGTTGGGTTTGTAATCCCATTTTCCTCAGTCAAATCTTTGGTCAGATTTTTTCTTCAGGTTGATTATTTTTGGTTTCAGGTTTGCATGGTCTGAAACCTTTATCTCATATTCCCCAGTGAGGTCTTCGCTCATATGACGAAAGTTTCTTCTCCATTTGTGTGTTGAGTAAGGATTATTTGTAAAACATTGTTGTTTGCAGTGATGGAGTTATTATTGTTGTTTGTTTCCCAGGAAACTATACAAAGGCAATATCTTTTCTAAGAAGTGTTGAGATAGTTGTCAACTTTTTCAGTTTTCTCTCACCAAGTTTTGGGTTTGATTTAAAATCCCCATAATTTTGATTTCTTGCTGTATTGTTTGACTTCTTAGATCCCCTAGTAAATTCGAGATAATGCTTATCTCTAAAAGTTGTTATCCCCATATGGTTTCATAATTTCTCCCCAGAGAAGTTTTTGTAATCATCACTCTTGATATTGAAGAATGTATTTTGGGCTTCACTAGATGATGTGGTGTTGAACTCCCGGATGAAGTCAGTACAAGATCCCCAGTTAATGTCTCGACGATGTGGTTTTCATCTTCCCTAGTGAAGTAAGTATTATAATCTCCAGTGGAAGTCTAGACGATGAGACATTGTGTTCCTTCTCGAAGTCTGAGGATATTCCCCAGTAAAGTCTGGAGGAGAATGTTATATCCTCATATTTGTACTGATTTATTGTTATGATTTGAATATTTTGGGATTATGTTTCTTCCCAGTGGAGTTAAGCCGTGAATTAGGAATTTGTTTCCTCAGTTGGTACTTACTTTCTTATGAAATTTTCATCCTGAATGTGATTTAGCCGAGTGTAGACTTTACCCAAGTTGGTTTTGTGTAAGTTATTCCCAGCACTGTATGTCTGTTTTTTCAGCATATACATGATAACATTCATACATTCATACATACATCACGCATATTTGAATTAAAGTTCATTACTCATTTGAATTCATTGATGTCTTTGTTGGCGTATTACCCTATTTTTCAGAGTTATGTTACCCTCTATCCAATTAAGTGTCAACCTTAAGCAGAAAGTGTATATCCTTTCATTTCCCCACTGAGTTATCCCTCGTGGAAGAAGTTTGATTTAGCTTTCCTTTAGCTCATTATCTGGATGGAACATAGTCCCTTTTTTGAGTTTATTTCTCATCAGGTGCTATCTTGACTGACTGTTTCACTCCGGTTTATTTCTGGTTTGGATCTGTAGTCCCCAACAATGTTATTATTATGATTGTTGCAGGCTTTAAGCCCGAGTTTGAGAATGCACATTTATTTTGACACGAGAAGACTTTACCTCCTCAACATAACTGTATTGGCACTTCCCCAGAGAAGTCATTTTTATTTCCCCAACATGCTTCTTATAATACCAAGTGACATGTCTCTTTATTTGAGCAGCCTGTACTTCCCCAATAAGTCTGTTAGTTCCCTGAGAAGATTCATTTTTGTTACTCCATTAATGGTAGTCTCGTCATTATGGGAGATAGTTCATTGTTGATATTTGTTACTCCGATGAATGGTAGTCTCGTTATTTTGGGAGATAGTTCGTTGTTGAGATATGTTACTCCGATGAATGGTAGTCTCGCCATTATGGGACATAGTTTGTTGTTGAGATTTTTTACTCCGATGAATGGTAGTCTCGTCATTATGGGAGATAGTTCGTTGTTGAGATTTGTTACTCTGATGAATGGTAGTCTCGCCATTATGGGAGATAGTTTGTTGTTGAGATTTATTATATAGATGGATGGTAGTCTTCTCATTATGGGAGATAGTTCATTGTTGAGATTTGTTACTCCGATGAATGGTAGTCTCGTCATTATGGGAGATAGTTTGTTGTTAAAATTTGTTACTCCGATGAATGGTAGTCTCGTCATTATGGGAGATAGTTCATTGTTGAGATTTGTTACTCCGATAAATGGTAGTCTCATCATTATGGGAGATAGTTCATTGTTGAGATTTGTTACTCTTATGAATGGTAGTTTCGTCATTATGGGAGATAGTTTGTTGTTGATATTTGTTACTCTGATGGATGGTAGTCTCGTCATTATGGGAGATAGTTCGTTGTTTATTCACTTTGCTCTAAAGAAGTTCATATGTTTTCAATCATAAGTACTGATGCAAATCATTTGTTACCTACCCTAATATTGGTTTTTACCAGAATTATCTAACCATTTCTTCTCCCTGTGAGTCGACGTTACTTTTTTACTATCTTCTCAGTGAGTGGATAGTTTACATTTATCTTTTGATCGTTGTCATCCTTTACTTTTCTCCTAAATATTTGAGTTGATGATGTTTTATCTCCTCCTTGGTATTTACCACAATAGAGTCTAGTTTTCTGTTCACCAGTGATTTTTTTTCCTGGTCAGACTTTCTTTTGATTCTTTATTTTATTTTCTTCTTTCCCAGTGGTGTCCTATGTCACCTTTGGATTTGTTTGTTTGCATGCACAATCATAAGCATTGCATGACATCTTAGGGCAAAAAATAGGGCTTGTTTTATATTTAAGTATC
The DNA here is from genome assembly GCA_948472305.1 of Vicia faba. NCBI lineage: Eukaryota > Viridiplantae > Streptophyta > Magnoliopsida > Fabales > Fabaceae > Vicia > Vicia faba. The sequence continues at coordinate 13,389 of CATIWC010003624.1, read as the reverse complement.
TTCAATCCCGTCGACACGAAGATTTTAACCTTCTGATAGAAGACACTTAAATAAGGGAAGTTTTTATACCCAAATTCTTTCCCCTAAGATCCCTATATCATCTCATATCAACCCAATCATATCAAGATCACACTAGGGTTTGGTTCTTCTCGCTATCTTTAGTTTTTCTCACGAGGGATCACCCAACACTTTGATTTGTATATTATGGTCATATTTGTCTTGTTTTGATTAGCTTTAAACGAACAAATACAATGAATGTTTGCTTTAAATGATGATACTATAGGTGAGGGCACAACACACTTCATCAGGTTGATTCATAGGTTCATGAGTTTATTTTCATGCCTTTTTCAACAAAGCTTCATTAAAATTTAAGATTCATCATTGAGAGTGATTTAAAGAAATGTCATGACAAGGTATATTATGATTCATCATGCTTCAATTGCAAAAGGAAGTCAAAAGATGCAAAATTTGATCAAAGAAGTTTGACCTAATTAGACAAGTTCTTGATTCTTTGATAACAAGTGCATAACTCCCTCAATTCCAAACATTTAGAAGTGGTTGTTGCTACTATAGGTTCTTATTATCATCCACAACAACTTCTGTTCACATAGAAAAGTATTCGTACAAGAAAGGTTGTTAAAATTGAAAGGGGTTCCCAAGTCATTTTGATGTTATAGGAGTTAGGGTTTTGGACTTCTAAGGGCTATATATTTTCCATTTTTTGATATTTTTGAGTGATTCCAAAGGCATGCTTCACCTTAAAGGGTTATCACAAATTCACTTAAAAAGTTTCAAGCAATTTTTTTGTGAAAGATCACTAATGATTGAGAAAGATTTAAAGTCCTCTAGATAAGCCATAAAATTCCTATATGTGACTTCAAAAGGTCATAAATTGACAAATTTTTATCTCCTTGAACCCATTCTTTTTTCATAATGATCTTAAGAGTGTGAAATTTAACTCTTCCTTTATGTGCAAAACTTGAAAATGATTAGAAGATTCTTTAAGAGCTTAAAAGATTATAGGTCATCTTATGGATTTTCATCAAATTCAAAGGATCATAACTTGTCCAATATTTAGAATTTTTGAGTGATACAAGTTTCACAATACTATTTAAGGAGTCAACTTCAAGCTAGCACGATTGATCAAAATAAAATTTTGGATACGACCTTGTTTGGATTAAAAACATTTTGGGTCATTTTTGAAGAAAAACCTAGAATTTTTTCTAAGTATAAAAGTCAACACATTTTCCTGATTTTAACCAAGCACAACTTCTAGCTCAAGCATCCAAATGATCTCTTTCTTGGAACATTATGAATAATGTTACCTCATATTTCCAATTCATCAAGAGTCAGGTCCTAAGGTTCCCTAAATCATGCACACCATGAGTTCAAAGTCAGCTACATGGAATTGATTTTTTCTTCCAAGTCAGAATTTAAAATCCATAATCTAGCTTATAAATACCAAATTAGCACGCATTTTTTATTTAAACATGTTTTAAAAAGTTCCCAAAGTTGAATTAAGGATCAGAACACAGGAATTGGCTGATTTTTGATGCACATGAAGTCACACATTTTCCACTTTCGGGTTGCATCCAATTTCCCTCCAAACATCATTTTTCCTCTCAATTCTTTGCACCATTTACTTACCTATAAATAGAGGACCTCACTCCTCTCATTTTCTCAAGCTTGGACAAACAAAATCACCCTGCCAAACTCCCTGCATAACCCACTTTTCTAAGTTTTCAAATTCTTCTTTTCTCCATTTTTCAATCCATTTTCTTTGTTGATTATTTATCCTTGAACTTCACTGAAGCTAACAGAAGAAGAACCAAGCCTTGAAGTGTCCTAAATCGTGCTAACAAAATCCATTTTCAGAGAAATTTTCTACTACTTTGTTCAGGAAGAATTCTCAACCAAATTGAACCAAATAAATCCCTATTCTACTGTACTCATCCATCTGATTCTCACACTTCTTATAGTTTTCATTTTCATTGAGAATTCAGAAAGATACTTGGAATTTTCGTGCTTGCTATTTTTTCTAGTTTTCTCCAAATGTAGTCTTGCACAGTTTATATAAATTTAGCGCGAGGGTACCATTAGAATCGTCTTGAAGAGACGAATCTAATGGTACCGGTCTGATTCTCTAATTTTATAGTTTGTGAAACCTATATTAAGGGCGTCTAGAGGTTGAAGACGACCTACGTGTCATGCTTCAGCCAATGATAACGTGACATGTGATTTTTTTAATCCTATCAAGGGCATCTGCCTTATTATACGTGCGTTTTAAGAACCATTGGATCTGATTACTTTCGTTAGTTAGACTTTATCCAACATGCTAGATTTTTTGTTGCTTTTAATTATTAAAGAATGATGTGGTGTGATTTCCAAATATGACCATATTATGCATAGGTGTCAGATCCCTTGGATCTGCTTACTAACATGTTTTGACATTAATCTAATGGTCCACTTTTTTTTACTTTTTTTTCATTTTATGATTTTTTTAATATTTAGTTGTTTTAAACTTCAAAAAATCATAGAAAATTCATTTCTGACCCAAAAATTATGAAAAAATTCAAAACAATATTTTGAAATATTCTCTTTCGGATTTTTATTTTTTTCAAGATTTTATTTTCATATTTTATATTTTTTATGGGTTTTTTTTTGTTTTGACTTGCTTTTAATTCTTTAAAAATATTTTTTTGTATTTTTAAATTCTGAAAAAAATTATGAAGATCATTTTCTTTATTTGTGACTTTTTAAAATTTTTTCTAGAATTTTATTTTGATTTTTACTATTTTTTATTTTTTCACTTACTTGAATGATTTAAAATAATTTAAAAAATACTTTTCTGTTTTAAAAAAATGGAAAAAAATTTGTAAAAATACTTGAGATCATCTCTGACTTTTCTATGTTTTTCTTTTAATTTTTATTTAATACTTTGAATATAGTTTGTTATTTTTCCTTTTATTTTCATTTAAAAAAAATTCAAAAATCATTTTCTTTTTGATTTAAAAATCATTTTTGATTTAAAAGCAAATTTATTTTTGAATATATTCTTGATGACCTCGAACTATGTGAACTTTGATCATGCACTTCTTTAACATCATTGGATCTTGGGTGTTGAGTTTAACTCCACCAAAATGGATGAATGATTTTAATGATAGTTTGATTAAAATCTTTGATTCAAATATTTACCCTCTCTTTTCATCTTACCCCTTTCTTACTTGGGCTACATGTTGTGGGAGAATGATCTATATATCATTTTTCTAAACATATGATACATAGATTGTTATCGACCATCCTCAAAATAGGTGCAACTTCTACATAAGTCCACTTACGATTGCTTAACATAGCGCTAATTTTTGTCCTGATTCGAGTAATGATCATTTGTGGCCTAAACTTATGTTTGCAAGCCCAAGTATGTTTAATTTGAATCCTTTGATCCAATAACCTTGAGGTTCATTGTTAGGAGGCTTTGGTCTTATCAATCCTCTAATGAACGTTCATAAAATTTGGGCTAAGTGAGTCATTTAAACATCATTTATCATTTGTTGTTGCCTCGAGAATTTGAGATGAATGATATACTAGACAAAAAGCAAATGAAACTTGTTGTTCAGAAGCTTTGATTTTATCAATATTCTAATGAGTTTTCAAATGCAAGGTTACAGATGGTCATTCAAGTAACCTCTAATTTCTAATTCATTAATAATTGACTTTATTTCAGGCTTTTACTTTACGTATTTACTTTAAGCACCATTTATTTTAGCATTTACATATCATGTTATTTTCATCTTTGCTCAGTTGAGCATTTATCTTTATGTCATTTTTATTTTTCTCACTTGAGCTTTCATTTTCTTTTTGAAGATACTTAATAATCAACTTGAACAATAAAAACTTTAAGGTTACTTGGACTATTTGGTTACTATCCTTGGCATTATGGAGTTATGGACATCTTGGACGTAGGATTAGAAACCTTGACTACCTATGAGACCTTATGACTTCTATTGTTATTTTGTCGGGATTTGTTAGGGTTTACCCCAAGACATTGGGTTGTTTGTTCTTTTATTGCAGGTTATTCTGATTACGTGCTTCGTCTGTGATTGGGAATTTATCTATATACAGCCGTTACTCTGCCCAATTTTTATGAAGACTTAATGCATTTGAAGTTTTGTATTCTTAAGAGGTTTACTATCTTTTCTTGTTTGGTTTCAATCTAAAGGATGAGAATTCTATATTGACTCATTGTGTCAAGTGTTGGCTTCTTGTTAGTTAGACGCTTCTTTTCCCTAGCTTTTACCTTATGCCTTAGGATAGTCCTTTCATCTCCTCCCATCTTCTTTAATTTCAAAAATCTTCTCCCTCGTTTTCAAAACTATTCTTGTTTTCTAAACTTGAGCTGCTTTCATAATAAACTTGGACTTAGGTCCATGCATTTGCAAAACATTTTCTTAATCAAACTTTAACCAACTTAATAATACTTTGAGATTTTTGTGAGAAGACTAAAAAGCAATCAATCTCGTTCAAACCATTTTTCCATTTTGGGTTTTTACATGAAATGTTTCTCAAAAGATTAGACTCTTGTCAACCCTTGTAGTGACGCGAGCTATTATACTTCTACGATATATAGTGAAGTGAGAATTTTTCCACCTAGGTGTTTAGTGAGGCTTTGTTGAATTTAAAATCCAAGTTATATCCTCCACTTTGAGATGATGCAAATTGTCCTTTCTCATGATTGTGGGTTATGCTTTCCACTCGGATATGGCGATAATGTCTCTTCTTTAAAATTAACCAACACACTTGTGTTTTAAAATTTTTAAAAGGTGAACTACGAGTACTCTGATTCCCTATTGCATAGAAGGTGGTATGTAGGCACTAAAGGTTCGCAACCACGGTGGGTGCAAAAATTGTAAAAAATATTTCTTTTCCCATCTCCACCATCTATTTTTGTATACAATAATTATAGCCAAAATACACAAATTTTCAAAGAAGTTCCTACAGAGTACTATAGATGTTTAGGGTTCTAATACCCCCCCTTTGCATAACCAACCCTTGTACCTAGATTCTTTCCCCCTCTCTCTTTTTGGGTTATTCGCTCTTTTCCTATTCTTTTGGAAACAATAAAGCACTGTGGTAATTTTTATTTAATATGTACTAGTTAAGTCAATCCAATGGCTTAGTCTCAACATTTCTACCACTACAGCGATCTAGGAAAAAACTAGAGACATAAACAAAAATTTATATCCCGTTGGACTGAAAACCCGAAATTGAAGCCTAGGAAAAAGTTAAGGATTTTATTCAAAATAAGGAACAAATAGACTGCAATCTAAGAACTACGACTACGACCACAGAGGAGAGGGATTAGTCCAAATCATTTGACTTAGAAGTAAAGGAGATTGGAGCTATCAAAAGGACATTGGAGAAATAGCAGTAGCAATTATCATTTTCATTGCCATTTTCAATTTTTGTTAAACTTTATGTAATTACCTCTTTCAAAGAATTGCATCTTGTACACTCGCCTATTAAAAGGCATATTCATTAATAAAACATTTACATTTTCAATCTTTCAATTGCATTTTTCATTTTCGGACTTGTTTGCAAAATACTACGATTATTTCTTGTGAATACTACGTTGAAATCACTTTGGGGATTTGACGAAAACAAAAGAAGAATTGGATAAAGTATTAAAAAACATTTTTATTAGAAAAACATCGAAAGAAAATCAACGCCTACATCCATGCCTTCGTCCACATCTACGTCCACACCTACGTCTGTGCCTGCAATACATATATCAAAATCTTGCTAACACTTATTCATCTTGTTCAAATCAACTCAAAGACACCACGATAATGCAACATATAACATTGGAGAGTCGGTAACACAAAACCAATGGGTTTAAAAGGAGAGAATATTAAAACATTTACAACAAACATTTGATGCATATACAAGCATTTTGGGCATATAGAAAATACTCAGTGCATATACATTTTGGGGTTCCATTTTAAGTTAGGGCATTATGCAGCATACATGGAATTTTTCAAATACATTTTGGTTAAACTATGAACTTTCTTGGGGATCATCATTGGATTATCTAGTCCATAAAACAAAAAATAACTTGGTTGAGTTATCTAAGATACGATTACCAAATCACTTTTCAATTATCTATACCCTAGGTTGTGGTAGGTATGCGAACTTTCAGGATTACGTTATTTATCCTCTAGGTCGTGATAAGTACGTAAGACTACCCTCATGTTGTTTATCTTCTAGATTATGATAAACACACAAACTTTTCAATCATCTCTCCTCTAGGTTATGGAAGATGTGCGAAATATCAGGCTTATGTTATTCATTCTCTAGGTCGTAGTGAACACATAAGTCTATCTTCTAGTCGTTTATCCTCCATGTCATGATAAACACACAAACTTTTTCAATTGTCTATCCTCTAGATTGTGATAGGTATGCAATCTATTAGGGTTATATTATTCATCCTCTAGATCGTAATAAATACATAAGCCTATCCTCGTGTTATTTATCCTCTAGGTCATGATAAATGCACAAGTTCATCTTCGTATTATTTACTCTCTAGGTTGTAGTAAACATAACGAAATCTGGGATATAATTCATTGTGTTAGTCTCCATACAACAATGTATTATCAAGCTTTGTTTTATTCATCCCCTAGGCTGTGACGAATAGACAAAACTTGCGTTATAAGCTTACTATGTTAGTCTCGAAGCATTAGTAAGTCAATTTTCAAACTTGTGTTATTTACCTCCTTGGTTATGGTAAATATGAGAAACATCTAGGATATCTTTTAGATTTTGACGAGTTATCCAGGCCATCGTATCTAAGTCAAATCAAAACCTTAGGCTCTAACTCTGGTAGGATGATAGATCATTATATGTGCCTATTTATCATACTCTTGGGACCGTTGTACTGTGTATCCTTACAGATCCTTGGTCAAATTTTGGGGTCTTCCATTATTTAATAACCCTTCGATTTGAATGTATGAGGCCTTCGTTATATCGCACTCTTTAGTCAAAGAGTAATTATATACGGGAAGCTATCATACCTCAAAATTTCCACGTCATTTTCAATGATCATTTTTAGTTATATTTTATTGCTTCCCAGATTATAAATTTCTTTTGTTTCAATTGGTGTACTTTTGGATTTTATTCTAATGGGGTTTTTTTAGGGCATAAGAAGGGGTGTATTGTTTCGAAATGGACCATCAAAATCTGATGGCCCATTAGGTTTGTTCTTATAATTTGAGAGAGGGGTGAATTGTTTTTCTTTTGATCAAAGTTGTTGGACCATTAAGTTTTGACCCATTTATAATAAGAAGAGGGAGGTGCATTACTGTACATAAGGGGGTGTCTCTTTTAAAACCTAACAACCCACTTCAGTTTTTATACAAGTCCATTAAATTTGCCTTTGATTAAATAAGAGAGGGGTGCATTGGGCTTAGCTTGCTTCGCACCTAAGCCCATTTGGGCTACGTCTTTGTATAAGTGCAAAAGGGGGGGGGGGGGCTTAGAATATGGAAATCCCAAAACCCAGTGTTGTACCATGTTGTACCCCAAAATTTACCCTCTCATTTTTCTCAAAAAATGTCAAGTGAGGTCCCCAATTTGCTCAAGGTTGCCCAAGAGTTGACTAGACAAACTCTTTCATAAGGCAGTGTACCCCAAATTAGGGTTTCTATTTTCATCAAGGTGAGTGAGCCACAAAAGCCCCAAATTCTCTCCATGGTCTTAGTATGTTCCCAAGATCATCCATGCCAAGTTTCAAGCCTTGAATAATAAGTTTGCTCAGCCAACTGCTCAGATGCTGAGAGTCGACTGTATTAGGTCAAAAGTCAATTGTGGCCCACATACATTCAAACCTCAATATTTTTGGTCAACATCAACATTTTGAATTAATTTCCATCATTTTATCAAGGGTTGATCAAGATTCCTCAATGGATGCTCCAAATTCATCAAAACCCAAAAGTTGCTAAATTAGGGTTTTGCAAGAAAAGTCAACCCAACTTTGACCAAGCCTAACTTCTTCATACTTTATCATAAATTTTCCATCCAAAGCTCATATTGAAGAGTATACAATTCCCCACAATCCATCTTCAGACCCCAAGTTCAAAATATGCACTCACAAAAAGATATGAATTTTGACATTATAGGTCATTTTGAAAAGTCAACAAAAACACCTTTTGGGTTAAAGCTTCATACAAGAACATGGAAGATCCAATTGAGATGAGACAAAAAGGGTTGGTTAGGGGACATACTAAGATTTCTAAAAAGTCCAAGAACACCCTCCTAGGGTCAAAATTGAGAAAGTTGTGCATTGTCAAAGTTGGCAATTTTTGGAAAATTGTCAAAAGTCAACATTGATCAAATTTGCATTTTTTGCAAAGGGGCCCATGTTTTCTTGCTTGAAACATGTTTCTAATAGGACCCACGACCCCTGAGCTTTTCCACCTATTTTTTATTACTTTTATCATTTATTTTGATTTTTTATTCATTTAAATCAAAATAAATCAAATTAAATGGAAAAAAATGAAAACAAATCAAATCTTGAGATTTTTATGCATATTTTGAGTCCATGTACAACTAGCATGCCTGCCAAGTCGTGCAAGGTTCATTAGGGTTGAAAAATATTGGATTGAAGCAATTTAGGGAAAGAAATCATACATGAAGCAAATCAAATCCAATTTTCATAATTCTCAAAGATTTGATACAAATTTGTTGACCTAATTCAGTCTACTATAAGGGCATAAGAATTCCAGATCAAAAAAACAAGGATTGGAGGCGTGAAATAGCAAGAAGGAAACTCAAAAATTTGGACAAAAGTGGGAGATCAAAATCTATCTTAGAGCTATCCTCAAGGAGTTTCAAGGCTAGTAATACATTCCTGGACATCTCAGGAAGCTTCTCCATTCATTTGCAAGCCTCAAAGTGTCAAGAATCACACGTTACAACATCACGGTTTGCACAAAAAGCTCAAACTCGATTTCAATGTTTTACGCATCCTAAACATATGCTATCCATATATTCTTATTCATAATCGTGATTGCAAGCTTTCTATATTGCTTAATTATACTAACAGTGCAGTAATCCATATTTACCATTGCTAGGGTTTAAGAACTCGATTTGGGGATTTCTGGTACAGGAAAAATTGGACCATGAATGAGGTACCATGACACTCGTGAGACCAAGACGAGTTGATTGGTACCTGTTGTACCCCAAAATTTTCCCTCTCATTCTTCAAGGCCTTTCTCATAAGGATTTTCAAGGTTCAAGCTTGAACAAGTGCATTGGGGTTTTCCAATACCAAAATTAAAAGGAAACTATTGAAAATGGAGGAAACAAATAAAAATAACATTTTGACAAATTTCGAGGAAAATAGGTCTCCTTCGATTTAGCACCCTACGATTGACTCTTGGCCTCCTTCGAATGCAACTTGGATTACATCCTTCGATTCACTCTTGGCCTCATTTGATTGCAACTTGGATTACATCCTTCGATTGACTCTTGGCCTCCTTCGAATGCAACATGGATTACATCCTTCGATTCACTCTTGGCCTCCTTTGAATGCAACTTGGATTACATCCTTCGTTTTGAGTAAGAGCCTCTTTCGAATGCAACTTGGATATGTCCTTCGTATTGAACTTAAAGCCTCATTCGAGTGCAAGTTTAGAAACACCATTCGATTCAGAAGCCAGGAACTTCCCTCACGCTAAAAGGATGCTTTGATCCAAGCTTCGATTGGGCAACATGCTTCCTTCGAACACGAGCTTTCGATTGGGAAATATGTTTGCTTTGATCAAAGCTTCGAATGGGCATTAGATTCCTTCGAGTAAGCTTGTTTCGACCACAAGATTCGACTGAGGAAAAGGCTTCCTTCGAACAAGTGCTCTTCGATTTCATTCTTGCATTCGACTCAAGACTAAATCTCATTTGCCAGACTTTGTTGCTTCTGAATCTTTACTTAATTAGAGGTTTGTACAAGGGTTTTAAAATTTTTATTTTGGATAATACTATCCTTGGTTAAAGGCTACATACCCTTTCTTTTCATAGAAAGTACTTTTATAACAAAAGCAGCTTTCAACCTGAATCTAGTCTGAGCACAAGCAACGCCAAAAAGCATAAGTCACATCTTCTGCACCCCAACTGCCAACAGGCCCCCCACTTGTACCTTTCATGTTACCTATTATTTTATTATTTTGCAAGGCTGGCTATTGAAAACGTGTCTATTATTTTTCCCTATAAATAGAGGAATTTTTGTAAAGCAAAGGGAGGATCTTTGGACCAGAGGAACGAATCCCCCAAAATTTCCCAAACACAATAAAACTCTCAAAGTTCATCAACACTTGAGAAATCACAAAAAACCCAGAATCACATTCATCTCCTTCGACTCTGAAGAACAACCACACTTCAGTCTCCTTCAAATCAAAGAAGCATCACACTTGCTTTTTCTCTTCCTTCGAATCTAGTGTTCCAAGCAAAGCTATTGACCCCCTCTTTCGAATCCCAACATCCTAGGCCTCTGCTCAAGGTCCCACATCCATTCAAGGCCTGAAGTAAGGTAAGTTATTCTTACCTTTGAACTTTTCGTTTCATGGCATAGTAATTTTCCCTTTGGTTTGAAACATGTTCACACCATTGTTCCTTTCGTTTCCACCCTTTTAACATATTTTTCAGAACTACCCCTTTCATTTTGCTTTTTGTTTACCTGAACTTGCTTTAACTATTAAACTGTTTACAAGACAAATACTAGCATGGCCTCAGGCCATGTTGCCATTTAATGCTTGAAATGAAAGAAACAAGAAACAGGAAATAGGAAATAAAGCTTCTGGCTTCTACCCTCTTTCTCCAGGTCAAACGAAAGAGACAACCAGGAGGAAAACCATGTTGACTTCAAGGCTCACTCGAAAGGCATTCCCTCACTGCTTTCAACCTCTAGTCGAAGAAGACAACAAGGCAGAACCATAAGGCTTCGCCATACAATGACTTCTAAGCTCAGTCGAAAGGCATTCCCTCACTACTTTCAACCTCCAGTCGAAGAAGACAACAAGGCATAACTATAAGGCTTCACCATACACTGACTTCCAGGCCAATCGAAGGACAGGACCTCACTGGTTCTAGCCCCAATCAAAGGAGCCCAACAGAATGCAAGTCGAAGGGTGCTACTACCTGGGTCGAAGAGCTCATTTTCCTTTCTTTTATTTTGTTTTTACCTTTCCATTTTCTTGCCTTTCAATATGGTTGTAATAGTGTAGGATATTTATTTCTTGCATTTTTATTACTTTATACAAATTCTAGTAATTAGGCGTGTATGGCAAGATAAAACCAACAAGTAGACAACCCCTAATCAAAAACTAAATGCATGCAAATCAAACACATTATTCACACATGCACCTCTAGGGTAATCTCACTTGTTGCCTATCGGAAAATATTCACGTCCCTTAAACATGGGCGTTTTAGCAAAAGACCCTCAATAAAAGATCGTAGTCCCTCGATGATCCTTGATGTTGCCTTCTGTTGTACCCCAAAATTTGCCCTCCCATTTCTCATTAATCTCGCCTCACAAAACTCTTGAGACTCAAGATCCAGTTAGGGTTTCATCTGCTCAAGACTCCTCCTTGCACTGCTAACCCCAAATTAGGGTTTGTGTTTGCACAAAGATGTTTTGACCTAAAGTGTCCAAGATGACTTTCTTGCTTCATATTGACCTCCCAAGTTTATCCATACCAAGTTTCAAGTCTTGATTCCAAGTTTTGCCCAGTCAATTGGACAGTTGACCTAGAAATCAACTGTATTGGAAAAAAGTCAACTGTGGCCAATTGACAGTCAAATCTCATGAAATTTGATCCACATCAACATTATGAACTCATATGAATCATTTGGTCAAGTTTGGATCACAATTCCACAAGAAGTTTGATCAGATCACTAAAAGGGCAAAATGGTCATTTTTAGGGTTTTGACTGTACAGAGGCAATTTTTGACTGTTTGACCTAGCCAATGGCAAACCAAGCACACCAAATGGACTCAAGGACCCCATGGAATTATCTTGACATGCTCAACAAGTTCAAAAGATCCCAAGTACACAAGATTGACAGTTGAATTTCCCAGTCAATTGATCAGTTTTGACTGTATACTGAAAAGTCAAACTTTGACTTTTTGGTCAAAATCAAAGGTCAAGATTCATTTTTCATCAAAACATGCCAAATCATGAAACTTGTTCACCAAGAAATCACAAATTGCAAATTAGGGATAGAAAATGGAATTTTTCATAACTTAGAATTTTTCTAAGTTATGAAAAACCCTAATTTTTTCCCAACTTTGCCCCACCTTTTCACCAAGATCCATTTGGATTCAAACAAAAGTCAAAACATGAAAGTTGTAGCTTGTTGCATAATATACAACTTTTATTCACAAAGTTTTCTCATTTGAAGCTTGTATCTCAAGTTACAATTTTTTGAATAAGGGCACTAAACCATTTTTAACTTAGTAGAATTTTAACCTATTTTGACAAGGTTTTCTACCCCACTTCAAGGCCATTTTTCATACCTTTCCACTTGGAATTTCAATTTGCATTTCAAAGATGGATTGTAGTACACATTCCAAGCTTTCCAAAATGTCCAAGAACTTCTCAAACAACCTCATGGTTAGAGAGAATCGAATTTCACAATATAGCAAAAAACCACTTTGTTCATGACCAAGTTCCATGTCCATAACTTTGCAAATTTGAACTCAGCATGCTTTAGGCTAGATTACAGGTCCTTAAACCAAGTTACACTCCATAATTTAATGCTTGTTCATTGTGCCAAAGTGTTGTTCCATGAGTTCAAGCATTGTACACAAGATTGATCCATTTTTAGATAAAGTGAATTAGCCATTTTGGTAAAAGTTCACTTTATGTCAATTTAGAAATCCAACAAGTACAAGCTAAATCCTTTTGGCACAAGATTATGGACAAATTGCTCTGATCAAGAGAAGATTATGCAGCATATTAGGAGGCCCCCTACATGCCTAGAACATGAAGTGGCATTTTGTTGCTTAAGAAAGAAGAAAGTCCCATAACTTGTAACAACTCTCATACCAGCATTAGCACACAAGAACAAACTTATCAAACACACTCAAGACAACATAACCAAGCTGTGACACGAGCCATTTGCCTCAAAAACACCCTCCATCTCAGAATCATCCTCAAACTGCAAAAACAGAGTTGCCTCTGCAGTTTGAGTGCAAACTCCCATTTCCCTCGAGCATTCTTACCAAAATCAATTCATACACATTCCTCAGCATGTATGCAAGCTAACCATGACCTAAAACTTGGCCTGTAATCCCTCTAACAGTTTCCACCATTTTCATTTTTTCCTTTTGCAGTTGAAGTTC